>KN485323.1:7212-55352 GCA_000787095.1 Periophthalmodon schlosseri | reverse complement strand
CTCCGGTGGTTGTGACACCGCTTGGGGGTCCTGCCGGTAGAGCTGGAGGAAGTGTCTGGGGTGTGGGAAGTCTGGGAGCCCCAGATAAACAGAAGAAAATGGATGGATGGAAAATAGGTACAGCGCCTTTACTAGTAATTCATACTGATTTAAATAGGCTTTTTAGAATTTTTATTATTATTGTTGAGAGTATACCACCATAAACAAAACAGCATAAACCTGTGGGTAATTTTCCACACTGTTGATCCACCTCTCTCCATCCAACCTCCCATCACACCTCTGGAAGACAGGCCCTGTATAATCCATAATAATATGACCCAGCTCATTTATCTTTCAACTACAGGCCATTTCTGTCCCTCGGAGTACTCCAAAGGTGATATATCTCTGCCATATTGACCTTTTATGAGCTCACACTGATCCAACCCGCAACCCTTAACAAGGCACCTCCATAAAGTAATGCACACATTTCCTCAAGGCCAGAAGTCACATTTATAAAATACATGGGGCTAAGTTTTGTTAAAATAGATACACTGCCAGAGGGGGTAGTATTCAGTTACATTTACTCAAGTAAGTTTGTGAAGAAAATATTGACCATAATTTTACTTGTACTTGAGTAATATATTTTTGAAGTAATTGTAATCTTACTTAAGTATACGTTTTAGTATAAATCTCTATCACCCTCTCCTCAGATTTAGTTTAGTAAGACATGGGGTTAAAACTGTCTGTGTTCTTTCAGTGGGTACAGCTGTAGAAGAAATTGAAGTAGCCAAGAGTTGGAAGAAAAGACATGAGGCTGGAGTTCTCATGCTGCCCAGTCCAGTCTGGCTATGCTTCCGTTGTAGGGAGTATTATACCTCTGACGATGTAGGCCAAAATAAAAAGGAATGAGTTGGCAGTGTGGGGCTGGCACAGCACAGAAATGCAATTTTTCTGCCAGTGCCAGAGGGGAATAGTGTTCAGTTATATTTACTTGAGACATTTTTTGAAGAAACTGCACTTAAATAAAGATAGAGTAGATAGATTTTTACCATGATTTTACTTGAGTAGTATACTATACTCTTACTTGAGTAAAAGTTTTAGTTACTTTTGTATTTTTTGCTCTTTGTTTGGTCAGATATGATTGTCTTTTTCTCATTTTTTGAGATTATTGGTACTATTACAAAGTGCAGTGACGTCACTGATAGAGGGTTTGCTATCTGCTTGTGTCTATGAGATGATTTTGCCTTGCCTAAAATGTTCTGCAGTGTTCCATTAAACATATCTACATCTGAAGACAGTGGCGCCAAGTTACAGGTGAGATCAATGGAAAAGCACGCCCAAAGAATACATGTTTTGCAAGATATGTTTGAAGCAATAAAAAGCATCTGTAAATGAATAAATGCAAGGTCAAGTTTACACTATTATGTGGAACATTTCAGTATGATCTCCATGGAGGCAATGATTAAAAGTTTATGTTTAATGTTTTATGTAGACAGTTATTCTTACTTGAGAAGTTTTCCAAATATGTTTTCCTCTTACTGAAGTTAGAAGTGAACTGAAGTTATTTAGAAGTTACAATGCTCTTACTTGACTACCCACTTTACACAGTGCATTTGTAATCTTCAGAGTGGGCCATAGATAGCAGTTGTTACTTAATTCCTATAAATCCAATGCTATCAAGGTGTCAGGGCCTGGAGCCTAATTCAAAGAGATTGCTTTGGAGATAAAGCTGGATCAACACTGCTTCTGCCCAATGTCACAGAGGTCACACACAGTACAGAGTGCAGTTACTGGTGGACCATGTGGACAATTATTTTGATAGTAGTTTAAAGGTTTATTCACAAAAAAAGTTAATTTTAAAAGCCAGAATGCTGATTTTAGTCGTTGCCATAATGTTGTACAAGCCATCTGTGAGAATGGTCAAAAGGGACCGGTGTACTCATTTAATAAAGACCGCAATTTCCAAATGAGCAATTAATTTAGAGTTTATTCTTTACAACAATCTGTTCATTATCTCATCGAAAATAACAAATGCAATATGCAGCAACCATCCAGGACAATTTGGGGGAAAACAACACATTTTTTTCTCAACCAAATACTGCCTAAAATTAATGAAAATCTTATAATGATATAGTAGAGAAACTGGATTGTGTAGGTTAAAGTTGCAAAAGTTGTGGATATTGAAACTACCACATTTCTTTCCCTTCACTTATATTTAATCTTCTGTACACCCACTCAGACCTGCAGTTATTTATTCTAACAAAACACTGTAAGAAAAAAAAACAAATGGACATTTCTTAAACTGGCAACATTCAAATGTGTAATATGTGCAATAACTTTACATGTTATGGATTTTAATTTAGTAAAGACTTAATATGTAGTTTGACTAACTTCAGCACTCAAATAAGGAAGTGTACTTATATCACAATTTGGCTATAGGTTAAAGAGGAGGGTTTTATGCAAAATCGACTTTTTGGAGCTTTTCACCATGTTATAACGTTGTTGCCTCATCAAAAACATGCCAGAAGTGGTTTTGTATGTCATGTTATACAGCCAAAAAATGACCAAAAATTTCCCAGTACTGCAAAGAACATCTAACATATATTGAACGATAAGTAAATATAGTAGCTATTGTGACAGGCCTACATCCATGTATCCATGTGACCCTCCTAACGGTTAGCAGTACGATCCTGTCCAAGACTCAGCCCGCAAAGCCTGTGTCATCGATGCTCCCACACGGCCATGTTCCATAAATATGCAAAAGAAGAATACACTACGACTTCACAATCCTGACGCAATGTGCAGTCGTTGAACATAGCATTTTCAAAACAATAAAAGGAAACATGGTGATCTAAATATGTTATGTAACAATGAATACCCTATAGAAGTGGTATACTCCCTCTTACATATATATCTTATGAGAGCTAATATTTCACTATTCACTGCTGTATCCACCTGTCACCCACTTAGCATAGTCCAGCCCTAACCCACATCCTCCCATAGGATTTGGTCAGCACTATGGCTGTTGAGGACATTGCACTTGCTTTACCTTATACATATCGCCTGAGGTAGTTCAACATTTGCTGTCCTCTCTACATTTGGTGACACTTTTCAGATAATACCCAGAGTCACTATTTATCAGTAAAATTCATCAGTTTCTCCAGCAGGCACCGGCTACTGTGAGATGAGGAAAATAATTGAAATCGCACTGGTTTTGGTATCAACCCGGGGCCAACTTGTCTATCAAGCCACTGCTGTAAGCCGCGTACTGTAACTCTATCTAATACATTTCTAGTTTGGTTTTTACACTAAAACTGGATCACTCTTATTTAAACTGTACATGCATTACAATCATTGAATCAGATTGTAAATTATTTTTCCATTGGTGGTTTTCAGATTCTAAATGATGTCATACTCTCTGATGGGGGGCAAGAGCCAGATTTTACTATTCATAACATTGTACTTTGCCATGAAATATCCAAAAGGTAAGTGCACAAACGTTTCACCTGATTATTTCTATTAGTGACCCATTAAAGTCATTATTACAGCAAAATCTGATATCCAAAAGGTAAGTGCACAAATGTTTAAAATGTACATGGTGATTGTGATTCAATGTTGACAAGAGCAATAAACATTCATATCAATTCTTTTATAGAGCAAAATCTGCTTTAACAATATTCATTTTAGCTGTCCCCCATCCGTGTTAAATAATACTGGCCTATAGATTGTTGTGATGTATCTGAAACCCAGTGGTTGTGAAATGTACACGGTGATTGTGATTCAATGTTGACAAGAGCAATAAACATACATATTACTTCATTTATATGTATGTATTTTGGTGTCAAGATCCCAGTCTGCCTTGTGTTTTGTGCTGTTTTCCCCCCTCCCTTCTGTGTCAGAGCCTGGAGCTGGGCGGAGATTTGGGTCCTCCCATAACACACCTGCAACTAATTGCTAATCCAGCTGCACCTGGGGAGGACAAAGGAGCCAGGACCTGACACTCAGCGCCAGATCGTCTGCGTATCCACAGTGGTACAGCTCTGCTTGGCTCAGTCTCATGTTTTTGAAATTGTTACTCTTTTCTAAGTTGGATGTTTTTGCTCCTCGTCAGATCCCGCTCCCTGGACCCGCCCAGCTCCTCTGTCTCCGACCCTGCTCTCCACGACCGGTACGGCTTACCTCGTCTCTGACCCCGCTCCCCATGATCTACCCCAGGCCTACTGCAAACAACCCCGCTCTCAACTATCTGCTCAGTCTACCTTCATTTGCACATTTAAAGCTATAAATAAACATTGTTTAACTGTTCCCCGAGTTCTGTCTCTTTGCTCCCCCTGTCAGTCGTTATATTTGGTTACTCACTGGCACAGTGAACTAGCCACACAACCATTTGGCAGGTTTGTAAGTCAAAATTTCTTTGTGTCTCACCCAGAGGCGCATGGGCAGTTTACACTTGGGTAAAATCTGAACTCCTGACCCTTCTGTTTTAAGGATGTATAAACTCAATAGACCATAATCTCCTGCTAAGGTGTAATCATTATTTCAAAATAAACTAAAACCTATTAGAAGTTATCACTTGCATCAAAAACTGCATTTCTTAGTATTACTTTCTTCAATATCAAGGACAAGTTAGTAGCTAAAAGTTTAAGTGGGACTAAACACCACCCACAACCACATTTCAAATAGAGCTGCTAAATTTGGGCAGTACCTGAAGGACTAAAAAGAGTGAAGAGGAAAGGAAAGGCAGCGTCTGGAGATGAGGGACAGTGTGATTGGTCTAACAGGTGTCAAACTGCGGTCAGGTGTTTGTAATCAGAAACAGCTGGCTATAATCAGGGCTGTCTTCTGTGATGTCACCAACTACTTGAAATTGAAGCAGCTACTGAAGCCAGCAAACACTGTTTTTGACCAGAAAGATTGTACCTAGTTTGCACTAAAGTTGCAAAAAATGACTAGTAACAGTAGATAATGCTATTAAAACATCATATACACAGTTTAGCAGTGAAAAAAGCATAGGAGCAGTATCCTTTTCGCTTTGGACTTAAACGTGGGATGATGGATCGAGTACACGAACGCACATGCGCCTGTGGCATCGGAGCGGTGCGGGGACAGGGACGCACGTCGGACTTCATCCAGGATCCAAGTCTCCACTTTAGGACGTGGGGCAGACTTGTGAAAGCCCAGTTTGATGGACAGCTGCTGTGGAATTCTCCGGTTCAGTGGAAAACTTGTGGGAGTCAGGGCCAAAACGTCACAGGTAAAGAGTTTATATTTTATTACAGCTGCTTTGAAAACATGCCATTATCTCATCTGTCCTTGTTGGTCATTTTAAAGCATTTAAAATCAATGCAGCAGCTATCCTTTGGAAAAAATTTACACTTGTCTCTCCAACCTACTATGTTATCACACAGTTTTTGTTCTCATGTAATGTAATGAATCTGGCTGCACCCACTAAACAGCTTCGTTTCCTCCGCCTCAGATTTTGTGCATGTTAGCAAAAAACTCTCAATTTTGCATATTCATTCACTCATAGGAGCAAAATTGTGCTGCGTCTTCTTTAGCGTCTTCATGCGTTGGGTTTTTGCTCCACTTTTAGCGTGTTTAGCTGTTTAGCACATGAGCTTGATAAATGAGGCCTTTGGTGTCCACAATACTTTTGATTTTAAAAGTTAGCATTTCAATTCACTACGAACAGCAAATCCACTGATAAATATTGCATATGACCTCTGTACTGAACTCCTATGTGTAAAAACCAAAGCCATGTTTTTGAATTAGTCCATTTTAACATTGCTTTTCCATCATATCACATTCTCTTTTGGAATAATGTGCACCACAAAATGCTATGAATAATACAACAACACTGTCATTTCTTCATCTTGAGTTGAAATCTTAGACCAGGAAGGCAGTACGTTTAGCCTTACGGTATTTTAAGTATAGGTTTCTCCTTGTATTAAAATGCATAGAAGAGCACAAATCATAACTAGACATACAGTATTCACATGCCATACGTTCCCATACACTTTAGTTGTTTTCAATTGATGTTTTGATGAACAAAATGTACAGTAACACAACAAGAATCTATCCAAATGAATTTCCATCCAGAAGTGGCTAAAAACTATCATAACCAATGGCATTTGAAGCTTATACTGAATACATTGGAAAAAATAGTACACTGATATGCAGGCTAGATATGTAGACTATTTGAATTAATAATTTCAGTACAACAGCACTATTCATCCGTGGGAGCTGGAATCGCACCACCAACCTGTGTGTCAATGGATCTGACCGCTCTGTTATGTTTTATGTCAAGAGTGGGATTCGAACCGGCAACATTTGGATCAAATCAAACTCTCTAACAACTGAGCTACTGCCGCCCCGGAGTTCATTCCTCGCTTTAAAATCATTTAGACATTGTCACTTTAGACGATAGATTGACAGTCAAACTATAAACTATGGCAGATCAGACAGTAAAAATTCGAATACAATGCAAAAACGACATCCCACTCATACTGCAGTTTATAGAGAATATGTCAAACCAAGATTCACCACAACCTCAGGGGAGATAGCCTTCTCCAAGTGCATTCTGTGATACTGTGCTTTGAAATTTGACTTAAATGATGCATTCAGAAGAGCTCTTTTTACGATAACTGACAAATATGGACCAAAACATCCCATAATGCAGCTGTGACCTGTGTGGGGATTATAACACCAGAACATGCACTGATTTAGACTGTGGAGAGGGAGAGGGAGGATTCGTTTTGCCTTGAAGGTTGAGTGGCCGTGGGGGGTTTGGTTGTTGTAGTATTTTTTAACATGGAAAACCAGCAGACCTGTAAGTATTGCGCTTTTCAGTTCAGCTCATATTCCTGGGTTTTAGCTTCCTTATATGCGACATTTTGAAGACTTTTTTTCCATTCAAAAGATATGAAATTTTGTTTTAAATTGTTGGCAATCGCTGTGGCAATGGTCAACATTTCTCATTATACTGACACCCATGTATATATTTACTAAAATAAATAATAGAGGCATTTTTATGATTACGCAAAATCCATGGAATTGCTTCTCCAAGTGTTTAAAAAAAATAAATAAATATTGACCCACAACCTTGGTTAATTCATATATAATGCATCTTTGTATCGACTCGTATGCCTCTGGCCTGGGGTTTCAAGGTGATATTTCGGTTTTAAAGAAGACGTGATTATTCTTTCTTTCACGTTTTGTTGGCTTGTGTCCTGCACTCAGAGTCAGTGCTTATAGTTTTTGCTTTTCCATGGAGCAAAGAAGGAGCAAACAAAGTAAAAAAAAAAACAAAAAACAGCTTAGAAATCTTTTACAGCTTTCAGACTATAAAACATGATAACATAGTATTTTCATGAAAAGTATTAAAAAGGAAAATTGAATCATATCAATGACGCTATCAAAAAGTTCTATAACATCGCTATAGTTGCCACACATTAAAGAAGACATATTGTGCTTTATCTCTGGTATTAAATTTTGTCCATTGCACACCACAAAATGAGATTGGCATTTCAGTGTAACAAATAAGTGGGTAGTGCGGGGATGGGGGGTAGGTGAAAACTGTATTTTGGGGCTTTTTTGTTTGTTTCTGATCTATGACCCTTAGGATGGGGGACAATATGGATTATTCAACCATGCATAGATCAATCAAAATACAACTTGAACAAGCTGTCGACGAGGGAAAAAAGGTTGTAAAAGTGGATTTTTTTCATAATATATCTTCTTTAAAATGAGCATAACACCAACATGATTGTCTGTCCTAGTCTAAAGTCTAGCATCATTGCAACAACAATTAACAGTTTAAAAAAAAAATCTGTCCTTTTGAATGGGCAAATGTCCTCAAAATGGTGTCCATAAACAGGAAGCTGAAACCATGAATATTATGCAATCTGAATCACAATCATTATCAAAACAGCTCACATTCTTCAACACCCTAATTGTTCAAAATTGTCTAAATAATGCCGGATTTTGGTGATTTTGCTGTCACTTACCTGCAGAAGAGGAGGATGGAGAGGATGATCCTCCCGGAGAGAAAAAGGGCCATGGCTGAAGACCAGGACGTAGCAGCAGAAGACAAGATTTATCTGTGAGACACACAGAGGACAATAAAGTGTCATTTACAAATGATTGATTCTCCCTGACAATAGCGCGTCATGCATCTCAATGAGCGACAACAACACGCACAGATGTTGGCTTCCTCAAATAACACCACTGAGAAATTTAGTACAAAAATAAGCCATGTGATACTTTTGTAATCACACTTTTATTATGTTTGGTCTGATTGTGTGATATCTAATGGACAGAGGCAAGTAGAAGTTCCAAATTAGGTCTATTATATTTCAATCTAGTAAATATAACCGTTTTCAACTCAGTTATTTGTTTATATGCTATTTTGAATTATCTTAAATTGGGAATGCAATTTTTCATTTAGACTAGGCAGAGACTACAGCATTGTATAGTCCTATAACATTTAATATGGGGGGGAAAATGGGGTGGGGGGGGTTCGGGGCAAACAAGTATAAATGTTGTTCAAATGCAGATTTTTGATGTTGTGCGTTGAGTTCTTAGGTCTAGTCCAGGGGTGTCCAAACTATGGCCCGAGAGCCAAATGCGCCCCTCAGACCAATTTCTGTTGCCCCTCAGTTCGCCTGCTGAATTGCCCTAACTGATCATAGGCAGAACGTTTTACTACACATTTAAGTAATTCTACCACTATTACCTCTATAATATCACATTGCATTGTGATACAGACCTAAAATGTATGTTCCAAGCCTTATTAAAGGTACAGTGGCTCTGTCAAAGCTGTGTTAAATGCACCACTGTGAATGACTCATTGTATCAACACTGCTCTGCGGCCCTCCGCTTTGAAAATATTTCAATATGCGGTCCTCGGAGAAAAAAGTTTGGACACCCTTGGTCTAGTCATTAATAGAAATCAGGTTTAACATTTGTGAGTTTTTATTTCTCTTGCCCCACATGGGAGTGGGAGTGTGACATCATCACATTATTAGGCAGAAATATAAGCTGGGACTACTGAATATTTTTGAAGGTTTTGTCAGAGTCCAGTTTGATTCATTTTACATTGATTAACTGACATAGCTTTAATGTTTAATAATATGAACAGAACTTGGCAGATGGTGCTTGGCTGCGTTTGTTAAAATGACCTCCAAAACAGAGGCGTTTTTGGCCTCCTTTTGGGGTAGGACTTAATCAGCTCAGTGTATTATAAATCCTAGTGTCTCAAGCCAATAACATCAAATTGAAAACAAGGCAAAACGTCTTGATTGCAAAAACAGGGTCCAGATGAACAGCCCTGCTACAATTACAGTATTTTGCTAGAGTTTTCAGAGCAATGTAAAATGGTTGAATGAAGCATCTCGGTAAACACATAGATACTCACATACATAGACAGTGGTGGTGAATATAGATCAGAGAAGCAGACATTTTATTTTGAGTCTTAATCCAGACAGGATTTTGGTGACTAAATGGTTCCATTTTTAGAGGTGAGTCAGACGTCTCAGCTCGCGGGCTTCACAAATTGTCTCCTCTATCTATTTTTAATCTTTACAGTTTATGATTCTGCTACTGCGATAATATCTAACACACGTAACAGTGTCTTTGCCCTTGTCCAGTGCATTACAGCCCTGCGGTCAACCAGTGAGGTGTATTTTATTTTCAAAATGCAAAATGTTTACTTTTCATGCCAAAAAAACTAACCTATAATAATAGCCTATTGATGGGCTTCAACTTCCTGTTATAGGTGTTATTTTGAGGACTTCATCATTCAAAAGATATGATATTTTGTTATAAATTGTTGATTTCTATGGCAACTGTCCAAATATACATACTTTTGAAATCCATAGATAGTAGTAGCAGTTATTGTATCAGTTGCAGTTACAGTAGAAGAAAGCTATTTATCAGCAAAAATACAACCAACATAGTAGCAGTACACGTAGTAGTAGGTCTGTCAGTATAATTAATATATCAACTTATTGATCAATAAATGATAGTTGGATTAATATATTTTGGGGCTCAATATTTATCATGTGTATAGTTTCTTTGCAAAATTGTGGAGATTTTTCTTATTTTTGTTGTAATAAGAAAAAAAATGTCCTGTTGAGGGTTGAAAAAGTAACTTCAATGGCTTATTATTGGTTCATTCTACTATTTATTTGTTGCAGCTCATGTCTTTTAATGATTCTATATATTTAAATATATGTTAAGTGGCATAATCTTGCTTTATTGTTATTGTGTCAGTGGCATAAAGTAGTTACAATATTATCGTTTATCGCAGTATATCTCTGTGGAAATATATCGCTCTTCAAAATGTATTATTGTGACAGGTAGTAGTACCAGTACCAGTACCAGTACCACCAAATAATATGCAACCACACATCATATTGGTTCAAGGTTTTGTTACTCCAGCATTGAAAAAGAACATTATAAATTTTGAATTATAATCAATGCTAATATTAGATAACAATTAGTGATGATAGCACATATAATACATCCATTGCTACGAAGGCCATATTTCACTACAGTATATTTTACCAAGATTTGAAGTACTTCTCCCACCTCTGCACATATTGCCTTTACTTCTCTGCACTTGTTCGTGAGTGTATTGTAAGTTTGAACAGTGCTTTGCCTGGGGGACTCTCTCAGTGGGATAATGACCTCTCGTTAACGACTCCGCTGCCAGTCTCACATTAAGCTTTGTATCGAGCTCAAACTAATAAAAAACTCTGCGGTTTCTCTTGTTCCTGTACTGTCTGCCTCCACCAGTCACTTCTCCGTCTCTGTGTGAGTTAGATAGAGATTAAAGTTGACAGAAAACCCTCGGAGACCACGGACTTAACTAGCGAGAGCCGAGCTGTGGACTGCTGGCTGGGCTGGGGGAAGCTGTTGAGGAAGAGCTGAAAGTAAGATTTGACTGCTGTGCCTTAAAAAGTACAGGGATTAAGCAAATATGGAGCAATGTAGCAACACTTATTATAATGCAGTGTTGTCACGATGCAAACATTTCAAACTTGAATTACTAAAGAAAACGTTGGATATTAGATACCACTTTCTATACCACAGAGACTATAAAAATATGTTTATTATAGTTTTCTTTTTTTTGTAATATAACAAAAATAATGTATCTAGCGTTTATTAAATATTCCCTTCTGGTTTTACATTGCTTACTTTACTATTCGAAACCTGTTCTGGAAAGGTCCAATTTTGCGCTATTTTAGTAATTTCTTCAGTAGTGGTATATTTGTTTAAATGAGTAACTATTCCTAGTGTTTCCTTTTTACAACCCTAAACCTGATTTTCATTTTCATCGCATTGCATTATACATTTACTTCTTATCCCCACATATGTTAAGATACTAATTGATCCTTGTCAATAGAGATGAGTAGTTATTTACTCTGTAAGAGAGAATTCAGAGATTATGTCTATACCTCTAAACCTAAAAATGTGTTCCCTACTAGTTTGGACCATGTAAAGTATTTGAAAAGCATACAAAAAGAGAAAAAGGTAATGCAATTTCTAATGTTTATTTTTCTTTACAAGTAACACAAACAGGTTAAAACGTTTGTGTGGAAAAACTCCCATCACCCACTTTTATAATTTCTTAGATTTTTTGCCAGATCTTACAAAAATATTGCCTGGATCCAACACCCCAAATAATTGATAGAAAGGGAATAGATAAACTTAAGAACTGGCTGTATCTATGAACAGCCTGATGGAGAGCAAAGTGAATTTTCTTCTTTGTAATTTGCCTGAATAAACCGTCTCAAAAGAACCTCATGTTCCTCTGCTAAGGTTAAAGTGGTAAAGTGGTTACATTAAATCAAAAGTTATAGTTGGTACAAAATATTTCTGTGATCTCCCCCCAAAAACAGAGAGAAAGGGGAAGTTATGAAATTTAGAACTGGCTGAAATAGAGAAAAATGTAATAAATAACAAAGTGAGTTTTCCTCCTGTGGATCATCCCAAACAGATCCTGCTGTTTCTTTGTTGTCTCTAGGGAGGGGCTGCTGCCGTATCACTTCCTCACCAAATCCTTGTGTTTGGTTGACATTATCTGAACCATTGGATGTTTCTATCTCCACTAGTTTCTGGCTTCTTGTGGCCTTTGAAAGTTTTATCTTTTTGGTAGATGAACGTTCATGCATTTTCCATTTACTGGTGCTGGTCAGTTTTATCAGTGGCGGTACTTGGTTCCGCTGTCGATGTTATTGAAATTGTGGGAAGTGATTTGAGTAGACTGGTCAATGGCAGACACCCCATTTTGGACATCTTCATACTTGAAAGGTATGCTTGAAGACACCAGCTGGGACCGCTGTACTTCCTGTCTTGTCCACTGGGTGTCCTCAGATTAGAAAATGACTCCTCTTCTGCACTTTGGGATAGTTGTAAGATGACTTACTAATGGCATCTGTATGAAACTATATAGTGCCTGTCTTATCAATTGGATGTCTTCAGGTTCGGTACTACTTCACTAGATGTTGTTGAAATTGTAGTAGAACCTTTGTGTTGTTTTGGACTCTTCACTTCCTAACTGCCTCTCAGTTGGTGACGATATCCTTAAACACACCAAGAAGACGCATTTTAGTTCCCGTCTTATCCGCTGGACATCATCAGGTTGTAAAATGCCTGGGATTTTCGCTCCTAAATCCTCTTCTATAGATGAGGTGGGAATTATGGGATTAGTTTTTTGGTTAGCCTGGTATAATGCTGTTTCGGACCCCTCACTTCCTGACAGCCTTTGTAGTGTTGCAGGTATTCCTGGAGATATCAAGTAAGTGTATTGTAGTTCCTGTCTTTTACACTGGATGTTGTCGGGTTGTACAATGAGTGTGTTTTCTGCTTCAGAGTCCTGCTAAGCAGATGTGGTAGATGTTTGAGGACTCTTCGTCATTGATGGAGATTGACCAATGATGAGGTCCAATTCCCCATCCACACATTCTGTAATTGGCATGGTATTGAATGGTATTCTTGGGTTTTCTCCTTTTGAGTCCTCCTCTGCTGGTTTAGTAAAAACTGTCGGTCTATGAAATGTTGATATTTAATTTTCTGAGCCCTCCTCTTCAGGTATGACATAAGTTGTTGCTATTTCTCCACCATTGGCGTAGTGTACAGGGAAATCACTCACTGGTGTATCACTGCGGAGGTTGCCAGGTCTTAAAATGGCTGGTAGTTGAGGTGGAAATAGAGGAAGTACTTATTTGGGTTTCTGACTGCTCACTTTCTCCTCCTGTATTTTTCCCTTGAGTTTCTACCTCTGATTCCAAACACTCATCTTTACATTTGACATAATGTATAGGAGAATTACTCACTGATGTTGGATATTGTCAGGAATTAACATGAGTGGGATTCTAAGCCCTTTTCTCTGTGATTAGGATTTCTCACTTTGTTCTTCTGAATTGTCCTCTACAGGTGAAATTTGAGATCCTTAACACTCGTCTCTACATTTGAAGAAGTGTACTGGAAAATCACTCACTAAATCAACACATTGTAGGTTGGCAGGTCTTAAAATAAGTGGGCTCTCTCCTGATGAGTCTTCTGTCGATGTGCTGGGCATTTTGAAACTAGTCACTTGTGTTTCTCATGGATTACGTTAGCTCCCAAATCCTCATCTTCAGGTGGTATCTCAGATCCTAATTCCTCATCTCTACGGCTGGCAAAGTGTACAGGGAAATTCTCTGATGCAACACTGCGGCTGTTGTCAGGTCTTAAAATTAGTAGCTTTTCTCCTTCTGATCGATCTTTTTTGGATGAGGTGGAAATTGTGGCAATACTTAATTGTGATTCGAGCTCCTTACTTTTAATCTGCCTGTGTGGTGTTGTAAACATACTACAAGACCCCAAGATGGTGCAGTGTTCTCCGTCTTGGACAACAAACTTTGGTGGGTCGTGAGTCTGGAACTTCAACTTCTGTGCCATCTTCTGTGGTAGTGATGGACACTGTGGAACTGTGATTTGTTAATATATCTGAGCCTAAGTCCTTGTCTCCACCATTGCTGGTTAGTGTTAGCTAATGGAGGAGCCCCACAAGTTCACATAATGATGAATTGTTTTTGCTTTTGAATGCCCTGTTTGGCTTCCACAAGTTCACATAATGATGAATTGTTTTTGCTTTTGAATGCCCATGTTTGGCTCAGAACTCAGGTTTGTCCCAAAGTTGAGTAAATGTGTTGAGTCAAAAATGTAGATTAATGCGGTGTTTAAATGGCTCATTGTGATGAAGGGATGCTGCAGAGCCTCATCTGGACTGATCCTTTTGTTTGGGTTGACCAAGTCTAGAAAAGCCTTCCTGTCTTCATACTTGAATTTCATAGTAATTTAGAACAGCGTCTTTAAGGTCAGACGCAGCTTGTACAATGCACTTTTCCATTTGAGGAGTCTTTCCTTTTTTTCCCCTCTCATGGAGTTTTAAGTCTCCACTCTCCAGATTCCTCCTGGACAAAGAAATCTGTCCCACATTTAGCCTGTGTTATCAGCTCACCATCAGGGACCCCCAGTAGATGGGTGGTCTGTCTGAGAGGGATAGGGAGAACACACACTGAAAGGGTAGTACCACAGATACCACTCCAGGAGGCAGCACCTAAATCTCCACATATCTACTGCTTCCGCCAGTGGCAGGCCTAAGGTGACCTCTAGGGCATGGTACGCTGGTGGCTGCATGTTCTCCCCTATAGGGGTCTTCAAGCAGAATGTAAGAATTCTGCTTGAAGACCCCTACTCCATAGTCAATCAGTTTGCGTTTGAATGACTTCTTTTCGTGATCCACAAACATAATATAATCTGCTTAGCCATCAAACTACTTGGCCATCAGGTAGATTTTACTGTGTAATTACTGGGCCTATCCAGATGAAAGAAAAAGGCAACAAATCTAAAGACATGACTGCTGTCAGCTGGAAAGATTTAAATTCATGAAATAATATTACAGGTAAGTGGACTCAATCCCTAACAGATCAACTTCAACTACTAAAGCCAGTCAGCTGAAGTGACTGCAAGTGACTCCAAATACATCTCCAAAAGAAGCAAGTCTTTTAAAAACAAGATTTGTGTAGCTCTGCATAAAAATATGTCAAATGTCAGAGAAAGTCTCAAATGCACTGGACCAAAATATGCACTCCTTGGGTTTACATGAAATGAGAAAATTGAAATGGTGCCTCAACATCAAACCACTGTCTCAAATGGAAACTTTTTTTATTTTTTTTAATTCAAAATGTGTACTTTATCCATGTGCAAATTTAGACATGTACACAGAAACCTGCACTATTGATGCTTCACCAGCAAAGTCCGACAAAAATGGTTTGCCAAGGTTGGATTTCCATGTTGACATGTTAATTTATTGTTAAAAGGTGCTGCACCTCATTTTTACCAGTTGATGGCAGATGTGAAACCTGCCCCCTCTCACCGCACCTGGCCTTTGTTCAGGCTCACCTGTGCTCTCTGGTCTTCTTCAGCCAGGAAAGAGCAGGCGCACTATCAGACTGCAATAATGTAGAGAGCATCTAGTGGTGATATGTGAGAATACAACAGGGGCAGGATTATGCAATATAATTGGGGCAAGACAATTTCCTTTAAGCTACTATTTGTAATTTGGCCAAGCCGGCTCAGTGTTCTCACATAACACCACTGCTATCTATGTTACTGATAGCGTGACAGTTTTGGTCTGACAGAAGACCAGAGAGCACAGGTGAGGATGAACAAAACCCAGGTCAGGGCAGAGGGACAGGTTTCACATCTGCTACCATCTGCGTGGTAGCAAAAATCAAATAAACTTATATGGTATCTTTAAATACATCAGGTACAGGCCCATTAAACAGAGACTAGGCATTTCCTGTCTTTTATGAGGGTAAGAGCACATATGTACATCACTTTACTCTTGGCGACAAATTACTTGAGAATTAGTGCAATGTGTTGGAATCACTTAATTATTTATTATTTATCCATGAGTGCCTCCCAGCAGGCTGTAACTGTGTAAGAGGCAGGGGCGACAGCTTGGTTAAGTCAGAACTACCACATAAACAACATGTTAGCTACATAGGCAAATGTTTTACAGTATTTAATGTAATATAAAAAACCATAGGGAGCAGTTCTACCATTAAATTTCTTGTACATTTTAATAATTTAGCAAAATGTAGTTCATGTTATCTAGCAACTTTTCATGCCCACAGCAACAGCAAAGCAACTTAATATTTCTGTATTTACTAAGTATCTATGCTTAAACATTATATCACAATATTCTTAACTTAAGTTATCTGCTTCTTCTGAAAGTTAACACTTGATTTTAATCACCATATCGCCAAGCCATATACAAAAGGTATAAATTAACATGGGAATAAGAGCTGCTAAAACCGTATAATCTTGTGCCAATATCCAATGCAGATAACATTTGACAACTATCTTAGCTGGATTTGGGCCCATAGACCTTACAGTGTGTTGACAATAATTGAATCTTATATGACTTGTGGACTTGTGCCCAGACACTTGACTAACTTTGATCTTGACTCTGTTCCTCTGAGACTACTGCTTATTTGCTTTGTTTGTGCCAAGTTTAACACATAGCCAAACTGTGTTGAACTAAGTACAGAGCCAACGGGTAAAGCCACCACAATTCCTCTGAATCTCTTCCCAGTAATATGCTTGTATTTTTGTCCAATTATATTTGGCATTAAAATGTATTCTTTTACTAAATTTTTGGCAGAGTACAAAGAAAAGGAACAGTCTGTGTGCAATGTTTTTGTTTATAATATTAAAAAAAAAAATGAAAACTTGATACTTTTTAGCTTGAATTATTTTGCCCACAGTGACTGGAGTGGGCAGTGTGACTGTCTTATACTTTTAGCTTCAATATCAATATTTGCATGGGTGGGAAATGAACTAGTGACCTTATGGTTCTTAGATGATGCCTGTACTATAATACTGACCCAAGATAGCCTTTTACAAATACCTGCTAATGTTTTTATTTTTGTATATTTGTGTAAGTGATTGCGCAAAACTGGTTGGGGCACAAAAGCTGGAGTTTATGATTTTTTTTTTTTTTTTTACACTTTTAAACATATGTGTTCTCTCTAGAAAAAGTGTCAAACAACACAAACTGATTCAAAATTAAAAGAACCATAAACTTGTTTGTAGTCTTCCAAAAATGGGAATCAGTCATATTTTGCTCTTTTCCATTTATTTTTACAGTCCATTCACTTTTTGTGTGTTGCGTCAACCTCAACCAAGACATTTACAGGCACTTTTTTGTAGCACATTTGTGATAAACTGCCATAATATTATTGAATTTCACAAACCTGACTCTTATTCGGCCTGGAGGAGGGCCTCTTGCTGCTTGTGTCCATGGAAACGCTGTTCCTTTGCTTATAATCCTCCACGGTATAAAACTGACATTACTCCATGGAGAATATTCCAAAGTCCATTCCATTCCAAATGATTTTTAACTTTTTGTTTCTATGGTGAGCACCACCTCCAGAAAGTTACATACTGTAGCTTTATGAAAACTAACCAAACAAGTGAATCAAGTGATATTTTGGCTTCAGTCCCTTCATGTTTTTGTGCCATAGTTGAACCTACATCAAGACATTTACATTTTTTTTTAGCAAATTTGTGATAGATTGCTATAATATTGTCTAGATTTCATCATTCAGATAGTCCAAAAAACCTCACTTGATGAAGAGTCATCCAAGTTCAACTCTACAATCCACAAAAGATTCAGATATTGTTGCTATACAAGAGCATACTGTTCTGGCTTACATAATAAGCCTGCATGATTCATTTGTCATTTGCAAATAAAAAAGCACAGGAACTATCTGACATGAGCTTGTTCCTATTCTTTGTCATCCATAAAATTCAAAATGTAGCAAAAGAATAGACTTATACTCATCACATATTATATTCACTATGGCTACATGTTCTGAATACACAATTAATGGAAGAAAAATTAATACGTAGTCATGTTTAATGCAACCCAATGGAACAAAGTGTTAAATGACTATATATGTAATTATACCATATTGTTTAATCTAACTCCCCTGTTATGCAACTCGTAATGTCAAACAATGGGCTGTGATTGGCTGTGCATTCAAAGCCACCAGCCTCATTGGGAATAACTGTGATGGCAATGCATGTAAGAATAATGAGCTAAGGTCTGAAATATGCAGTGGAAATTCCATAATGCTATTACATGCACGAGGTTGCTACTAAAGAGAATTAGTGCAATGTGTTGGAGTCACTTAATTATTTATTATTTATTCATGAGTGACTCCCAGCAGGCTGTGAATGTGTTAGAGGCATGAGAGACAGCTTGGCTAAGTCAGAACTACCACATAAACAACATAAGCTGCATATGCTAATGTTTTACAGTAGTTAATGTAATATAAAAAGCCATAGGGGGCAGTGCTGCCATTACATTTCTTGCACACTTTAATAATTTAGCAAAATGTAGTTAGTAAAAAGTTATATAGCGACCAGCTATGCCCAAAGCAGCAAAGCAACTTCTTATTTAAGTATCTACAAATGCGTTGTATGTAGTAATGAACAGAAATGTCCTCAGTACATTTTTATGTTGATTAACTTAAATGTCCCTAAAACGGCTTTACTTTACTCTTACTGTTTCCTTGAATTTTTCACTTTTATAGAGGCAAAGCAATCTGACTCTACTGTACAAACAACTCTATACAAGAACTGTATGTGGCATGTGGTATTTAAAAAAAAAATAGCTCTATGTGCATTAATCTGCACATTGAGGATACATTTTTGCTGAATCTCATGCCTCATGTGAAAGGTCAGAACCTCCAGAATTCACTCACTGAGCTGCAGACGCTGCACTAGCACTGATTCATGATTGGCTGTAGGTGCTGGGGTTTAGGTAGTGACAATTTTAGGTTTAAACCAACTGGATTTTTTTTCTCACGTGAGGCTGATTCCGTTTTCTGATTGGATAATCATCTTGAGAACCAAAACACCAAATTATAACATAAATAAATGGGACATCATGTTCAGTGTTTTTGTAATTAAGAATAAATCAGCATTAAAGTCATTATCAGTAAGAGCTATATTTGATTTGAACATGTACCTTGTATCTGGGGACGCAGATCGGTCATGTTTATGAAATTTAAAATCAAAATTGTTCCTTGCAGTTCCTTTTAAAATGGGATTTGCGTAAAGGTAGCAACACTGAGCCTTAAAGGTGAACTTTTTGGTGGGGGATTCGCACCTGCTTGTCTCCATGGAGATGTTATTGCTTCGCTGGAATGTTCCACAATATGACATAAAGCCTGGAGAAAAATGGGTGACAGACATTTTAAGTGAATGTATTATAGTGCCCTTTTGAGCAGTGCTACTTCATAGTGTCTGTGCCAAATAGGGCTGTAAGACAAATGTACTGCTCTGAGCTGGGGGGTGAGCTGTGGAGGACTTGGAGCCTCTAGAAGTAATAAATTTTGCTCACCCCTTCCATAAGACCATTATTGGTGATTATCACTGCATGCTGCATGGAAACACATTAAAAAGACTAAGTCAAGTCATAAACAGCAATACTGCGCTTCACTGGGAACATTCAAACCATCAGAGAGAACCAGACTGATTTTATAACTGTGTTTAAAGGAGACATTAGAGTTTGCATTAGATGTAAGCACAGAGTAGACTATAGCAGAAATCCAAGTATGATTATCCCATAAGTTACTGTTGCTGCTGTAAAATGATCAAATTAAAGGCACTGCTCCTGATTTTTACTCTCTTAAAAACATGAAAAGGTTCATTTTAAATGGTTTGCAATGGTCCACAGTTATTCCTCACTTATCTTATGAATCCCAAGCACCCCAATTATTCACTGCTATGAGTGCCAGAGCAGAGTTTCACCGTCACACTAATGCTAACAGCAACTAGCATGCTAATGTGCACTTCCTAATTGAGAGATGACAGAGATATTAACAATAAACCAGGTCAACAAATCTGCAATCTTATAGTTAAACAGCAAATTCCATCCTAGAATTCCGACCTGTCCTCCAGCTCAGTTTAAACTGTATAGGTTCTAGAAAATTGTGTTTTCACATGAACGCAACCTATTTTATGAAAAATCTGTCACTATATTTACCACTCGATGAGGAATTGGACAATGGCCAATCTCCACCAATGATTAAGAGTCCTGAGACATCTAGCCCATCAAATGCTAAGGAGGATTTAAGAGAAGAAAGCCCTGTCATTTTACAACCTGAGGACCAAAGTCAAAAAGGAGAACAGTGATGCACCCACATAGTGTCATCAGGCGTACGAGTGACGAGTCCAAAACAACAGAAATAAGTGCTCCAGTATATCCACGACATTTAATGAAGATGTGTCAGGAATAGAAACCCCAGTTATTTTCTATCCAGAGAACTTCCAGTTAATAAGACAGACACTAAATGTTTTCACATCAGTGAGTCTTCCTACAGCTATAGTTAGTCAGAAAGGGCAGAAGAGAAGTCAGCTATCTCTAAGTCTCCACAAGTAAGAAACAGTCCAACAAATCTCACCAGATCTGAAGAGGAGGGTTTTGAATTATCAATCTTTCAATCTTCGCCAATAATTTAGAGTCCGGTTTCCTGAAGGGGAGGAGTCATCCATTAACAACAAGCAGTGCACATTCAGAAAGCGCAGAAGAGGGGTCAGCTGTCTGTCCTTCTCCTCCAGTGAAAAACAGTCTAGCAAACTTAAAGAAGCAATAGAAGATCGCAATATTCATCTAAAATGACTTAAAAGAAACAAGTCTGCTGATTTACACATTAGAAACTGAGGTGCCGAAAACTGAGGGGCCCAGTGGGAGCTGACTTTGCCGTAAACGTCTTCACAACAAAGAGCCGTGTAGCTGCAGATCATGCAAGCGAGTAGCATTTTTTTTTTTTCCATTTGTACCAAAATGACTACGCAAAACTGCTGAATCCTCCGCATACCACTGATTTAGAAAATAAAATTGGAAAATGAAGTAAGTAGAGAGCAGTGGGCGTGTGCCAGTGGCAATGAAAAAGGTTGATCAATACGGCATCATTCATGAAAATAAGCAATTAAAGATTGCTCAAACATGCACGAATCACTCCAAATACAACTTTAAGAGGGGAAATGAGAAGGGGAAACGGCAAAATAACATGGTTGAAAGCTCTAAAAAGTTGATTTTGCATAATAGGACTGCTTTAACCAAAACTGAAGAGAAGGACTTAGGTTTGAAAATGACTGGGCTTTCCGCTCCAAGTCAAGCACTAAATAGTTTGGTGGAGATGCCTTCATTGGCTCCTCCTATAACTATAGTTGGTGCAATGTCCAAAAGTGAGGATGAGAAATCCTCTCCAGTCCTTAAGAAGAGAGCTTAGGAGAAGAAGCCCAGTCATTTTCCAAACTAAGGACATCTAGGTGACAAAATGTTAACTACAAGGCTCCAAGTTTATTTTTTCAAGCATACCTTCAACTATGAACATGTCCGAAAGTGGGGAGTCTGCAATCGACCAGTCTCCTCAAATAAGTAGGCTTCCCACAATTTCAATAACATCGACAGCGGAACCAAGTATGGCCACTGATAAAACTGATCAGCACCAGGGAATTCAAGTGAAAATGCATGAAAGTTTGTCTACTGAAAAGATAAAACTTTCAAAGGCCACAAGAAGCCAGAAACTAGTGGAGATGGAAACATCCAATGGTTCAGATAATGTCAACCAAACACAAGGATTTGGTGAGGAGGTGATACGGCAGCAGCCCCTCCCTGGAGACAACAAAGAAACAGCAGGATCTGTTTGGGATGATTCACAGGAGGAAAACTCACTTTGTTATTTATTACATTTTTCTCTATTTCAGCCAGTTCTGAATTTCATAACTTCCCCTTTCTCTCTGTTTTTGGGGGGAGATCACAGAAATATTTTGTACCAACTATAACTTTTGATTTAATGTAACCACTTTACCACTTTAACCTTAGCAGAGGAACATGAGGTTCTTTTGAGACGGTTTATTCAGGCAAATTACAAAGAAGAAAATTCACTTTGCTCTCCATTAGGTTGTTGATAGATACAGCCAGTTCTTAAGTTTATCTATTCACCTTTCTCCTGATAATTTGGGGTTTTAGAGCATGTGAATATTTAGTAGATCTGGCAAAAAATGTGAGAAATTATAATGGATAATCGGAGTTTTCCACGTAATTGTTTTACGGCAATACACCAGGAGATGTATTTAGTTTGACATGTTTTGGCTACTAGCTGCAACCGATCTTCAGAACTGTAACCAACCATTGTGTTAGATTTAATATATTCACTGATACTGGGCAGGTATTTTTAGAATTTTCAGAAAGGAAGAAGTAACACATTTTGTTGCAGGTAATTTTTTTGTGATAATTTCATTCTCAACTTCTCCATTTCTAGTTCACACCTCTGAGGTAGTTTTTGGATGCACGATGCTGCTTCTTGGCTCCGATTATTCTCAAATTTAAAAGTAACCCACACAAGTCTAAAGACAGGCTTTCTGTGGAAACCAGGAATCTTAGTTTGTTTTCAAATGTTTACAAAAGGCTAAGGCAGAGGAGATGAAAACTTTAGGGAAAACACTAAATATTCAGTGCTCCGTTCTGTCTGCATTTGCGTCCTCATTTTCCCAACCAGGTTATTGTAAATATAAATTTAGTTTGGTAAATAAATGTTACGCAAACAGTCATCTAAACAGCCTTAGCACCATTCATGGGTTTCTATTCATGCAACACTTTGAGGGCTTTTTCCCATTCAAAAGATATAATGTTATGTTTTAAATTGCTAATTGCTGTGGCAACGATCCTAAATTTTCATCATTCTGGACCCGTGGATTAAAAGCAATATTTTACGTGGTCAGTTCATCAGAGAAGCCACCATGGGCAGGAAACTACCGCAAATGCTTACAGAAAATATCTACTTTCTGCTGGCATATATGTTGAATGGAAAGTCAGCATCCAATTGTGAGGGGTGTTATTCCAAAGTATCAACATAATAAAATAATAATAATACTGTAAATATTAATATGAAAATCCAAAGGTGTATATTTTCTTTTTTGTTTTGGTGGTTGAAGTGTTACAACTCACCTCTCCACAGATCTGACATGTAACTTGGCCTTGTAGCGTCACTTACTTGTCTTCATTTAGATAAAAAATAAAAAAAATTTAAAAAGTTTAATGCCATATTATGCAACATTTCCATGGAAACAAGCAGGTAGCAAACCAATTACAGCCCCTTTAAAACTCATAACTAACAATTTAGCAACATTTTTGGTACCAGATTTGTACTGTCTTAACACAGGAAAACACAACTAGTTCATTTTAAAATGTTTGCAGTGTTATTCCAAGCATACGCATTCCGTGCATCCTAATTATTTAACGACAACAGCTAGCATACTAATCATGCTCTTCCTGATTGCCATTGCTATAATTGGATGCAGACAGTACATAGTGGACTTTTAATGTGATGATTTTAATGTCAAGAGCTGCTTATACAATGCATCTGTACTGGGGCTGGACAGTATAGTTCAAATACATGGGGAAAAAATCAGGTATAGGCCCTTTAAGAGAAATTTGACCTTTACACAACAAATCCAAAATTCCAAACCACTTATGTTTTCAATACATCCTCATAACCTGATTCATCACTGCTGTACATTATACACGGCTGGCTCGTCTCCTCACACCTCACTCCATATGTCTTTATTCACTCCTCCTTGGCATCTGCTCACTGTCCATCACTGCTTGGACTGCCTTTTATGTGTAGGTGGATAAGGTGCCTGTCTCTCAGCCCTCATGCTACTGTTAGCCTCTTGACGCTAAGCCAACTTGAAAAGGGCATTCACAAATATAAAGAGAGCTGTTGCGTGTGAATCATAAGGTTTGTGCCACTTGGAGGTATTTATTCTGGGCATATGGAGTGAGTCAAGGCGGTAATGGCCATCTGCTTATGCATACCCACTTCTCCTGTATTATTCACCCTTTTATCATCAAATAGGTCAAACTTGAATGTGTTTTTATGAAGTGAAGGTATAGATAATTTCTCCTCTTATCAAATATAATGTTTTCATTGTTTTCCAGGCATAGACTGTCAAATGAATGGGTGATGTCACACTCACTTAGTCCACTTCTTTATACAGTCTATGGTTCCAGATTTTAAAGTACAAAGAAGCTGTGGCTCATGGGTAAAGGTGGGCAGTATAACAAATGATCAATAATATTGTGAATTCTGTGTAGCCGATATGCAAAATTTGAATAACTGCCATTTTGTTTAGAATTTGAAAAAAAAAAAAATATATATATATATATATATATCTAAATGGTGCAAAAAGTGCTGATTAATAAAAATACAATTGGGAGAAACATATGCCGTAAGCTTTCAAACAAGAGTATAAACTGATATTTCTGCGTATTTGTTGGTCATTTTACAATCTTGATTTCTTAAACCTCAACAAATACATTTAAACATTTAAAGTCAATACTCAGGTAAGAATGACTCCCTACAAATCCAACAGTTAGTAGTTGGATCCCAGGCCCAACCACCAAAACTGTTGTTTTGTCTTTTTGGCAAGGCACTTCACCCGCCTTGCTTATAAAGTATGTGGTATGTGTAACTGGTGGTGGCTCTAGAGGCCATTGTTGCAGATTGTTAGCAGTCATGTTCCAGGACAGCTAAAGAAAGAACTTATAACCCCAGTGTCCAATGAAAGAATGTGTTATAAAGATTGTGATTGTGTTATAAATTCAATTAATTATTTTAAAGATTTTGATTTGTCCCGTCGTTTAATTTTTCTGGGGCAACATGTTAAAAGTAACACGCAGCAGCACTCATAGCTAGCTACCAGTGTCTTTAAGCTAGTCACTTTTATTAAAATCGAAAAACTAAATAGCTAGCTACCAGTGTCTTTAAGCTAGTCACTTTTATTAAAATCGGAAAACATAAAATAAACAACCTATTAAAATTTAAATGAATTCAAATAAAGATGACCCAATTATTTTTATATGTAGAATACTTTAGTTTGTGGTGGGTTTTTTAAAATATTTATTATGCCTCAAAATTTGCATTAGCATTAGCACTGAGACATAAACATCCCTGTTTCTAAAAAGAGAAGAGTCCTCCAGTGTAGCATTAATTTTATTTGTGTAGTGTTTAACATGTTGTCATCCACCAGCAGCTCCGTGTCCACTGCCTTATCTAGAAATGTTTAATCATTTTAGCGTGACTTTGCAAAAAAGTCATAGAGATATAATTGGACAGGAAGTAGTGATGCTAAGTTTGAGGTTCCCGGGCGGCTGTTGTGCACAGAGCCAGTTACCAATGGCTGTTTCAGTGTTTGATTTTCTTACTTTCTGTTGGTTAAGTCAACAATCTCGTGAAGCCCTGCGAGGCGACTGCTGTTGTGCTATTGGGACCCAAAAATGTAATTATGTTATGGTAAGAAACTAAACCAGGCACAGAGAGAACATGCAAACTATAAATATGTATGTTTTTTCCCTGATACTCTCTAACCTTACAATAAAATAACAGCGGTTTAGGCTGAAGTTGAAGTAAGTTGGGACTTGGGAGAGCAGAAGATGGATTTTGCACGCTGCGTTTTGGTTCCTGTGAAAGTTGTAGTTAGTTGTCTGCTCCTAGGGACAGTTACATCACCGCTGTGCAGTTTTTGGACTGTGGCATAGTAGCCTCCATCTTTCCCTTGGCTTCTGCTTCTCTGGGACTACAGGGGTCAAAGGTGCGCAGCTCGGGTGAAAGGGAGGGCATCCTGAATCTATAACGCAGCACTGCTCTGTAAATAAGCAGCCGTATTATATATTTTTTTCTTTTTTTGTTCATAAAAATAGAGTAGTTGAGAGTGCTAGGAAGTAGAGCAGATGAACCAGTGAACCAGTGAGTGATTTTGACTTCACAGGTGGGACACTCATACACAAAATCTGAATGCGAAATTGGGTAACAGAAGTAAAAAATCTTTTGTAATAATGCTTCTATTACTGCTAAATATAAAACTATTTAGAAATGTGTCTCTGCATGCAGTCATATTATATAGTAATATTAGTAATAAAAATCTATAACACTGACTTTCATCATGATGGAAAAATTAGGCACCATTGCCATAGCAACTGACAATTTAAAACAATGTTATCTCTTCTGATTGGTGAAAAGTCCTTAAAATGTGACCTATAACAGGAAACTGGACTGTGTGAATAACTATGGACAAAAAAAATAGGGTTGCCACAGTTATTACTGTATTACTAAGGCTATGCACACGCAACATCAAAACTGTGATTAAACTGGGACTAAATCCCAGAACATAACCTGGACTTGACCAGCACTAGAACAAGATCGCACCAAAGAAACTGGAACCAGGATCAGGATTTTTGAAAAAGAAAATATGTAATTGCTTTAAGTAATTTTTTTTTTAGCAAAGGATCTGTTATACCAGCAATAACCAATATTTTCCATTGACTTTCCCATATAATCTTCACCAAATCAGTCTATTCCAGCTCATAATCAAAATGAATTAATTAGAGGAGTAAACACATCCTTAATAAATTGTATAAATATGATTAAATCTTTACTAATTCCCACATTACATTGCAGACAGGGTAAGTCCCTCCACCCCTCGCTCCAAGGTCATGGGGCAGATGTGACTGTACGACCAACACTAAAGTGGTTTGGGTTATCTTCATCAAATGTATGATTAAATATAATTGATTTGACATTAAGGGCAAAACACAAAGCATTTAAGCTAATGGCTTATCTTAATGGAAGTAGCAGCTGTAATATTGTGATAATTATAAACCAATCAACACATTAAATTGTGTTTTATGCATATTTTCACAGTAAAGACCCCATTAAATGCAAATATAAGAGATGTAATTCTTGGTTTGACCTGCAGCAAATCAACCAACTATGAAAATGATTACTCAGTGTGTGAAATTATTGGTTAATCATAGACAGTTCAAATTACAGGTACATGTTCACAGGCAAAAGTAATCTGTTGTAATGGGATTTTTCAGCCAGATAAAACAAGCCAGACAATAGCATTTACCTCAAAACTGATTTATACTTGTACTATAGCCTATGCATTTTCCACAAAAATGTATATGGGTTGAAGTTTGGTATTGTATGACCATTGTCTAATATTGTATTTTTTGTACTTTTTTTTGAAGATAGTATGTGTAGATGAGTCTCTGATGTGTTTGGCCCTGTCCCCCCAGGTCTTATGTTTAGTCCTGGTGGGGGGAGACAGGACTGTAGTCAAAATCAACATCTCTATAGCCAAAAGTAAGTTATCTGACTTGTAATATAAAAGTTATCAGTTATAAAATGCATGCCTTAAAGTTACATTATCCATGGGTTTCAGAAAGATAAAACATTAGGACCATTGCTATAGCAGTTAACAATTAAAACTATTACTATTATTATGTCTTTTGAGTGGTCAACTGTCCCCAAAATGGCAACGTCCTTGTAACAGGAAACTGAAACTCATATGTTTTTTTGGTGAGGGGCCTCTTTCGTCACCATCACCATCTTCCACTGTATGGCATTAAAGTTATGTACCTTGTATTTATTCAATTAAATGTGTTTTACTGCTCAAAAATACATTGAAGATATGCATTAATTGAGCAGACTTGCCGTTCCATAAACCTGACCTGTTACTTGTCCTGCTGTCATCTGCTTGTCTCCATAGATATTGAGATGAATTTTAATGTCATATTGTGGAACTTTCCAGGGAAAGCAAAAACATTTCCATGGAGACAAGCAGGCAGCAGACCCTCCAAATGAAAAATGACATTGTGTACGTTCACATAACCATAACCATCTGTTTGACTTTTCATCAACTTTTGCCAGAACGTATTGGCCAAAGGTTCAAAAAACAACCGCCACATTAAAATGTTCAACTTTAATGACCAACGCCAATTTGGCTTCAATTATTAGTTCAGATACAAACCACCAATTGAGATTTCTTTTGATAATACAAAGTAGATATTGGCGCATTTTACAAAGAGCAGACAGGCTTTATTCTCTTGTTTCATAAAAATCTGCAAATGGACATCTGCTGTTTAAAAGTTTCAAAAGTTCAACCGACATTTCCACCTTCAAATCCACCACTTTACATCAAAATCATCACATTTTCAGGCTCTCAATTTTGATCATGATTTTGATAGAGCAATGTCACCTGTATGCAGCCCAGAGCAGGCGGATGAAGCCATAGTCACGATTAGCACCTCAAAAGTGCTGAAATATTCAAACCGGCTGAGCTCATTGTGAATTTAAAACAGCTAGATGAAACCGCTTTTGTGAGAGATCTGTGAACTCTCAAACTCAGAGTGACTGAAAGGACACAAGCTCAGACCAAGGAGTAATGAAGAGGGGGTGGCACCATTACAATGATGCCACCAAGCTGTGAAGAATATAGGACTTCCCATACACAGAGGGGTAGGGTCGCCAAATATAAATATAAATATAAATAATGGGTAGTGGTCTATAAAGTTATTCTTTTTTTAAAATTTTTATAGATTATTTTTTTAGACAAAGGTTTAGTTTGTTTTCACACCTGATACTTTTTTTAGACAAAGGTTTAGTTTGTTTTCAGACCTGATACTTTTGATAGTATCCTAGGTGTGTGAGAGTAAAAAGGCTCCTTCATCCAGGTTTAAAGTCCTGTGATATCCGGATACTGTCCTGAAGAAGTGGGACTGCAGATGGCGCTGTTGTCCCCCCTCCACCGGTAGGAAGACAGCGCCAAAACCTGTTTAAATCAGCTGACCTGACACGTCACAGCATCACGTGACCACTCCGAGGAAGACCACTAGTGAGCAGCTGAAACTGTCAGGTATGAAAACAAACTAAACCTTGGTCTGAAAAAATAATCTATTAAAATAAATTATCGGAAGACCAGGTGAACCTTTTGGACTTAAAAATTATTCATTTAAGGGTAAACATTAGATTGACTGGAAGCACAAAACATTAAATAATGCTCAAAATCTGGTCTTAAGGATAGATGAAAAAAATTTGAAGGTAAGAAGTAAGGTTATGGTTAAGGTAGACTTGTCCTTTGCATTTGACCCATCCTTCATTGCCACTGGGGCATCCTGTAAGGAGCAGTGGGACCTCCAGATCTTGACCTAGACTTGGTTAGGACTACTTAGCTGGAGGACTGCACCAATTGTGCATGGGTAGATGGGAGACACCGGATTACCTGGAGGAAACACACTCAGACACGAGGAGAACTGCAAACCCCACACAGAAAGTCCTGGGGCGGTGCAGGAGTCGAACCCATAACCTTCTTGCTGTGAGGCAAAAGTTCTAGCCATCATCTAAGTTGGCTGACATAAAGCTTTTGTCACTTACTCTCAGTGGGAAGAGTAACTAAAGTTTTGCTCAAATAAGCACCTGTTGTCCAGGGAAGTACAATTTTATTAAAAAGTTACTCAAATGTACTTGAGTAAATGTAAGAGAACACTATCCACCTCTCCCAGCTCCTACTGTACAACGATGATTTATCTCAAACTTTAATCAGACTAATGTGAGATTGTTATTGAAACGTCCTGGTTAGCCACGCTTACACTAACACCCACTAAAGCGAGACATGTAGAACTATGGGGCTATCATTTTAAGCAGAAAGACAAGGATCATTAGCCAGTCTCATGCTATTACCACAAATTGAAAATGTAGGATGTAATTTTTCACAAGGTCAGCCAAGAAATTGAAAAGTTTGTGGTTCAATACTCAGTCAATGCGTCCTTGGGCAAGATTTTTGATTAACTTACAGTGGCTTGAGTACATGGCGGGATAAAGAACCAGAAAATGCATTTTAAATAAACACCACTATTTTTAATCTGAGAGCCAAAATGACAGATCATATATCTGTTAGACTAATGATGCTAATAGACATGCAACCACCAATTTTACCATGACTACTACAACACTACTATCTGCTGGCACCAATACAATATGACAGCCATGTACTTTAATCCAATCATTCTCAATACAATGGCATATGTAAAATACTATGGAGCGACACAAGCTTAGTAGTGTTTTTCCACTGATCCGTAGGTTGGCAGTTCGAATCCCACTCTCAACATAAACATCATTGGTGTGTGTTTGTCTGTGTAATCCTCCATAGTAAAATAAAAACTCAAATCTGTCAACTGAAACTGAAAGGGAGGAGCTAGCTACAGTGAAACTCAGTGTAGCTAGCTCCTCACTCCAGACAGACATAAGGCAGTGTCCACGAACAATCTGACCAGAACCGAAGAAGCAGCTTGGATGAGCAGAGAAACATCTTCACTCCTTTTGTCCAGTTGACAGATATGAATTTTCTTTTACTTGGTGTGTGTTACTGATCTGAAGGTTGGCGGTTTGAGGTCCACTCTCAACATAAACATCATTGGTAGAGCGGTCAGTTCCTCTGACCCACAGGTTGGCAGTGCAATTCCAGCTCCCACAGATGAATGCTGTTGCTGTGTCCTTGGGCAAGACACTTAACCCATCTCACCCCAGTGTCTGTGTACACTGGTGCATGAATGTGTGTGTGAATGGGTGAGTGGTTCCTTAATGTAAAGCGCTTTGAGTGCTTTGAAGGTGGAAAAGCGCTATATAAAAATGTGACAATTTTCCAACTGATTTTAGGTCTAAGGTATAAATATCTGTCATCCTTATTGACTTATATTGTTATACGTTGTGTTTTAGTCGATTTTTCTTTATTACTCTCAAGATTGTTTTTTTTGTTTTGTTTTGTTTTTTTTTTTAAGAGCAAAAACATTTCTGGATTTCTCATTTGCTTTATGAGTGGTAAACTTTTAATATTTCAGAACTACCAATAAGGATATAATATGGGACAACAATTGAGCAGAGTCCAAAAATAAGTATATGTATGTACAATCCAAGTATCTGCAGAAATTCCACTCATATTATTATTATTTTTCTTTGAATTTTTAGAGGCTTTTCTCAACATAGTAACATTAGCACGCAGTCTCCCCCACTCTCTGTGTTTCTTTCATTTCACACAGATGTAGGGCAGTGTTCTGAGCTGATGGCTATTGCGGCTCTGATGCTTTGGGGGCAGTACTTTACTCCAGGTCAAAGGCCAGGCTCTGACATAAACACTATGTGACTTCTCCATATTACTGCTGTATCGGCAATGTAGAATAAAGCAACCAATGCAAAAATATGCCCGTGTGGATTCTCCAAAAAATCTCTTAACACGCTACTCAACAGTAAATCAAATGTGTTATATGCGTTTTGTTTAGGGGCTCTCATTTTTGCATTATGTAACTTTTCTGATACTTATGACGAGTATTACCCAAAGATAACACACGACAATATTAAAGATACACTACGTAACATTTGTGCAGAGAATCTTCCACCTGCTTGTCTCCATTTATTTATTAATTTGCCTGGACTCCACAGTATGGCACTATCTATCATGCATTTATTCAACTCGCGTTTCATTGCTAAAATACCTTGAAAACATGCATTCATACTTTGAGCAGGTGTGTCTCCACACAGATCTGACGTGTAACTTGGCGTGTGCTGTAACCTTTTTGTCTCCATTGAGTACAGACATGTTTACAGCCATTGTGTGGAACTAGACAAAACGGTAAACTCCATGAATACAAGTCGGTGGCGGATTCCCCCATAGACAGTATATATAAATGGACATAGCTAACCTGCTAGCCGCCACATCCCAAAAACGAAGTGAGCATGGGCGCACTTCCAGGTCCAATTCACTTTTTCGCTATTGTGTCCGTAAATCAAGATATGAACATTTAATAACGGACAAACCAGGTGCCTTCTTTCCCCATGGTCACTCCCGCTAGCGTTAGCACCAGGTTTGATTGACAGCGTTGCTACACGCTCCCTGCTCCCTAGGTGCAAAGGGGCATTACCTTCAACAGCCTCGCTCCGGATTGGCTCTTTGGTAGCCATGAAACTCGTGGTCGAAAATCCAAATATAGAACTTGACTCTAAATTCGCCCTTATAACTGCTAGCCTCGATGAGCTTCATTTGACAGGAGCCGAACGTTATGGGTGACGTCAGACTCCCTTAGTCCACTTCTTTATATAGTTATACAGTCTTGTGTTAATTTTGGAGTTATACATATTCTCACATAGGTTAGTAGAATGAGATAATAAAGCTGAATCCACGGCAAATAGATGGAATAAGTCATGTGGAAGAAGGCAGTCTGTTCAGCGTAATATTGACTACTGAACTTCCCTGGGGTCTATGCAGTAAATGGTGGCCTAAGACTCTATCTGATCTAAAGTCATGAACCGCTTCAGGTTTTGGAGTGAATGTCTATTACTTGTACTTGACTGTTTACCAACTCAATAAAAGCGCATTCTTGCATGTAGTTCCAGTTCCCTCTGAGATTCTTCCATAAGCTCACGGTGTAAAAATAGCTCCAACAGAATCACTAATGCAAAAGATATGGTTTCATCTGTGTTGTCTGGAGATTTACGTAAGATTTTGAACAACATTTTGACTGAGAGACACTCTGCTTTGGAAATCCATTTCTTTTACATCAACGCGAAGTAGTGGAGTGAATACTGCACTTACGACAAAATTACGCAGCATTTATAATGAGGTGGATTGGCCATACATTTAACTAGGCATGTGTACTGTTACGTTACCATTGGGTAAGTCAGTGGTAGAGTTGTTAGCACCGTCAACACACAACAAGAAGGTTACAATTCCAACTACCGTGCCAAGTTCGTATGGGAATATTGTTTTCTCCCCTCAACATTACCATTCACAATATAGGAAAATACTCCCGATAGGTACTTCAGTCTTAAGCAAGGCGCTAGCTCAATTTCTGGAGAAGGGGACAGAGGACACTTTTTTTTTTTTTACAAGAGCAATAGTCTTGATCAGGAGGGGCTGAAGGTTTAAGATTAAGGTATACTTTATTAATCCCTCATGAGAAACAATTCCTTCTTTGAACCGTACTTCATTCCCACTGGGAGAACCCATCCATATTTCTTTTAAATCTAAAATGATTCCAAGTACCCTGTGGTAAGAAGCCCCTGGTAGGCCTGTCGCGCAATAATTACTATATCGACTTATTCAATATATGAAAGCTGGAACAATATATTTTGGGGCTCAGTATTTATCGTGTAAATTTTCTTTGCCATAGCGAGGAGATTTCTGCCATTTTCTTTTTAATAAGGTATGATTTGAACCATAGAGGGTAGATTAAATAATTTCTGTGGCTAATTATTGGTTCCTTCTGATATTTATTTGTTGAATCTTATGCCTTTTGATGAAAAACTTGTTTACTGGGATTATCTTGCTTTCTGTCATTCTTCATGCTTCAGTGACATAAAGTAGTTTCAATATCGTTTATCGCAATATTTCTCTGTAGCAATATATCATGCTTAAAAATGTGTTATCATGACAGGCCTACCCTCCCGTTGGGAAACACTGGCTTAGGACATCTAGAGAACATGCAAACTTCATATAAAAACGCACAATTACAAGCCTGGGAATAAAACCTATGACCATCTTGGAATGGTGGCCATGTGGGTAGTACTCCTGCCTCACTACATCTATATTTTTCTGTAGTAACACAACAGCAAAGAAACAGAAAGAGTAACAACAACCCACTTTAAGAAAACTACACTAACTTACTTTCCCAAAGCTGTTTTTTTGTCTATAGGCAGTCTATGGCTCCCATCTGCCTCCAACCTGCATGATTCCAGCTCTCACTCTACAGGCAGCAGCAACAGTAGTATAGTCTACAGGGCATATTCTCCTCTTCCTCCCTCCTCTTCATCGCCTGCCTTACAATCTGACTTCTCATTATCCTCCACCACTCTCTGGGGTCCATCACGCTGGCAATATTATTGGGGTTGAGCTCAAAACATGCTTCCTCTGCCTCTCCCTTCTACAGTTCACAAATCTAAAGGCAATGAGTGGGTGATTACGGTATCCAAGTAAAGGGTCTTAAATGTGGACTCATAGAGGAGGAGTATACTGAATAACTGCCATTTCCCTTCTAAATCAATCAATCATTGCACCCAAGGGACCAATCTCTAAGTCCAAAGCTAAGGTAATTCACAATGCTAGGGTGAATGAAGCCGCAGACTGCACTCTCTGTGGAGTTTATAGTTCATTCTGCCTTATAAAGTGGCCTAGAATTGCAAATCACAAAGTAGAAATAACACTAGTTTAAGACTCATCATGGGTTTCAGTCCCAAGACATTTCCAAGACAGTTATTGGTGCCATTTTGAGGACATGATCATTAAAGGTGCTGTATCTGATTTTTTTTCATGTAATAAAGTAAAAATTGTTTTGCCCCAGTACAGATGTATTGTATAAGCAGCTCTTGAGGTCAAAATATGTCTTCTGCACACTGTCTGCATCTAATCATAAAGCATTTTCTTGTGTGATAATCAGGAAGTGTGCGTTAGTATGTAGTATGTTAGGTGGCAAAACTCTGCGCTGGTCTCTGACAGTTGTGAAAAGCCCTTATAAACTCATCACTGTGAATAATTAAGATGCTGTGAATGTATAAAATAAGTGAGGAATAACTTTGGACCACTGGAAAATGTTTAAAATGAAATAGTTCTGTTTTTCACGTTTTTAAGATAGTAAAAATCAGGTACAGCACCATTAAGCTGTTAAAATTGTTTTGAAAATTGTCCTAATTTTTCAACTCCATCATTACTAGATTTCCAAAGCAAGAAGTTTATAGTTAAGCTAAATAAAAATGTGTAAATGAATCTGAATAGAATTTCAGTAGCAGTAAGAATAATACCAACAGTTCTACACAGTATTAGCATATTCAGGCACCAGTACATTACACTTGTTCTCCTCACTGCCAGTAGTAGATATGCTGTCAAAAATATGTTCAACTCTGGTACATCGTCCTGAAAACCCCACCCAAAATGGATTTAGCAAGAAGCCTGTATCTTTAATGAAACAATCAAACAATCTAAGAATGAGTAGCAGTGTGCAGATAACACACACTCCATGGAAATTCTATACAAGTACATAACCAGTTATTTCTAGGTACCTTGTGTGCCATTGGGGTAAGAAAGTTGTAGTTACCCCATTGGAGGATTGAATATTTATTTTGAACCTATATATTATTCAGAATCTATTTCGTGAACATAAACCATATAGATCAGGAAAATATGTCAAATTTCTTCTGAACTCTGCTCCGAACCACATGCTTTTACTGACAGACGATTGGCTGTAGACCTCTCCAGTAAAAACACTCATGATGATCACTGATGATTCGAAATGACTGAATCTCTGCCTCGATTAAAATTTGATGAAATGCACAGGCTAACTTGAAACCAGTTAGAAATGTAATGAAAGCAGTTGAATAGTCCATCTAACCTAGTTAAAAATGTCCAAATCCAAATAACTATTTTGAATACTGCTCATTGTAAAACATGATTAGTATTTCTAGTTTTTGTTGTAGTGTTTTGGAGTTTGGACTTGTTATCAAATGGAGGTAAAGCCTATAGGGGAGTGGAACCAAGAGTTGAATAATACATGCAAATACATCAAACCTAGTCAAAATTTGTGCGATCCATACTATTTTGAATTGTACCCATTGTAAAACATGATAAATATTTATAGCTTATACTGTAGTCTTTTGGGGTCTGGTCTTGTTCGCTTCAAATTTCAAACAGAGGTAAGACCTACAGGAGAGTGGAACCAGGAGAGCTGCCATCAAATGATATTAATACTGACATGATACAGAGGCACAGAGTCAAAACTGGTCCCATATCATGAGCAGAAGCTAAGCACACACACGTGCTGCTGTGAGGGGGCCGTCACTACTGATCCTGTCATAACCTGACACGATTACTATGACAACCAACTCTGAATGAGGTAAAAGGTAACTAAACTAAAAGGGCTATTGGTGTTTCCTGGAAAAGCTCCAATCTTAAAGGTGTACTACGTAACGTTTCTGGTGAAAGGTCCATCACCTGCTTGTCGCCATGGAGATTATTAGGTTATCGTTTTGCCACAAAAGTTCCAAAGTATCACATTAAACGTATCTGTCCCTATAGAAACAAACAATTGGTCAAATCTGTAGAGAGGCGAATGCAATTGAATAAAAGAGAGATATTCAGCTGATATGACATTCTGGGTAAAGCCGTGAGATCTCCATGGAGACAAGCAGATGGCAGACCCCATACCAGAGAAGTAACATATAGTGAACCTTTCAATAAGTTAAAATTGCTTGTATATGTAATTTTATCTCTGTTTGAGTAGAATAGACTAGATTTGGGTGCATTTAAAATAATTTGCATTGCACTACAAACTTTTCCTATATTATATAAGGATGTGTCTGGGAACTAGTTGTTTCTCCCAGAGTCCAATTGCTGGGTTTCATATGACATCACAATATTCTACAGTCCAATGATATTTAACACAGATGGGGGACAGCTAAAATTAATATTGTTCAAATGCAGATTTCTGTTGTAATACAGTCAGCTCTTGGCTATAGTCACTAATATAAATGATCATGTTCATCATTTGTGAATTTACCTTTTGGATATTTCATGGTAAAGTACAATATTATCAATAGTAAATACTGTCTCTTGCCCCCCATCTGACAATATGACATCACCACAGATGTTACCTGTCCAGCCAGAACCACATGCCATTGACAAAACTTTACAAAGACGAGTGGATCTGGAGCCGTATCATGTCTCCCCGATTTCAGAGGGTGTGATTGACAGGCGGATTAACCAATCAGAGACATGCTTGGTCCGTTCGTATCAAAAACAAACATGACTGTTTACACACAAAAAAACAAAAAAAAAATGAAGAACTGAGAAACAGTGCGGATTTCTGGATAATCAACAATCGAACCAAACTCTTATTTATCTCAGGTAAAAGAAGATAACACATAATAACACAGAGGACTGAAAAATCTATTCAAAACAAAATAAACATTCTTGATTCAAGCTAATTCAACTCAAGATTGTCTTAAATTTTCAGGCCACAAAAGAATGTTTGGCTCTCTCTTGATCACAACAAACAGGCCAGATAGTGTAGATTGTGCATTAGGCAGAATCTTTTGTAGTACAGTAGAGTTGTATGTTGTGCGTGTGTGTGTGTGTGTTTGTGAGTGGGAGGTATGTGATGAGGAGACTGCGACTTGTGTTTGGCGATGACTGCGTTGGAGAGCTCTGGATGGTAAACACAGACTGCTGCTGCTGATGGAGGAGATTTTACTGTTTTAATGCTATAACATCTGTTCAAGCACAAACTCAAATACCACAAGCCTCAAAGTGAACAGTTTGTGCCAGTCCAAATGTGCTGCTAAACAATTTGAAAAGAAAAGTCAGCAAAGTCAGCATTGCAACTTTTTTTAGTGGGGATCTGCCACCTGCTTGTCTCCATGGAAAAGTGATTACTTTTCCTGGAATGTTTCACAGTATAGCAGTAATCTTGACTATCTTAATCACATATGTATTTTGTTCTATCTCCATAGAGACTGTAGATGGTGGACAATCCACCAGAAAAGGTACACAGTGCAGCTTTAAGTCCAAGTCAATAAAACAACTTAATGCAAGTAAGTATTTAATTAAAAGTGGTGTATGTATCATAAATTACTAAAGGGACAATAGTTTTTAGCTGGAGGCTCTAAAACAGACCCTATTGAAGTTTGTATTTGGCTTTACAGACAGCAAGTCCAACTAACATAGTGAAGTGTCTTGCTCAAGGAAAACATGGCAATATGTCAGGCTGGTAGCATGAATCCAACCAGAATTCTTACGTCTCTTTTCCAATCCATTGTACTTCTGCATTATGATATTTGTCTTTTAATGCAAGTCTAGTTTTATTATTGGTAGTAGAAATAATATTTTCTTTAAAGCTACCATCTATAATTAGACAGCTAACCTGCCCCTCTTGTATTCTCACATATTATCACTAGATGCTATCTAGGTTTCTGTCTGACAGTGTGTCAGCTTTGGCCTGACAGAAGAAGAGCAGAGAACAGAGTCTGAACAAAGCCGAGGTGATGGGAGAACAGGTTCCACATCTGTCATCTACTCGTGAAAAAAAGAAAAAAAAAAAAAATCAAATCAAATAAACTTCCGGATGATAGTTTTAACTCAAAAGTCAGACTGTCAAACTAAACGCAGTAGAGGAAATGGTTGTCAAATGTCACTACATCACAAGCATTGGTTAAATAAAGTTCAATAAATAAAATCAATATAACGCCAATAACATACATTAATGCCATTATGATGAGTTGGAACAGGTTGTGCAGTCAAGCGATGGTTCAAGTGTCAGTCTCTGTTTAATTTGCAGGTTGTGTGTGGAACTCTGCGTGGGCTGCGACTGCTGATGGAACAGTCATGCTGCTAATGTACCCTACCTTTTGTTATGCTAAAACTTCAGCCAAATGAGGACATGTACTGCTGTCAAACTGTCCACAGAAGAAATGAAGAATAAAATATACATGAGGCACTAAGAATTGTGGTTCAGATGCAGGGAAAAGTATGGGCAGTATAATTCGACAGCATAGATGACAGAATAATAAGAGATCTTGTCACTTGTCGCTTGTCAACCTATACCACCGCTGACGACATCTTCAGGGTCCGCTATGGCAACAAAACTTCTATTGCCATAGAGATTGTTGAGGAACTACGGAAACTCCCACCTGTCAGAAGCCATCGTCCACGGAAGGTAACTGAACTGATCCGGTTGGTCAAAAAAACTTTATTAGACCTGAGCAACCTTGGTGAAACAAGTGCTATCAAAAACCCAGTCATGACCAAGTCAATTGAGAGTAAAATGACAGATGCAATGCCAGTTTGCATTCCTGTCTCTACTCAAAAAAGAATGAGAATGAAGTGGAGCAAAAAGATCGTTTGACGTTCTTCCAGCATTCCTGAGGAGCCAAGAAAGTATTTATGAATGGCTGAACCAGCTGAGGGACAAAGAGCCTCCCAAACCAAGGCATTATTCAAGGCAAAACAGATCCACAATGCAGTCATTCAGCCATCCTTCAGGGTGTATAGTCTGTGGGGACAGCAAACACAGTTGAAGAATGTACTTTTGCAAAAAGTTGGTGGGATGGTGTCCCATAAAAACAAATCTCCTGACCCATAATGGAACCCCCTAACCTCTCCTGCTGATCTTCTATGGCCTAAACAAGATTGCAAAAATCCACAAGTATGTGTCTGCAGAAAGACTTCAAACGTTTTTCCTAAAAGTCCATCAACGAGCTTGTGAGACCCAGAGAAATCAAACTCCTAATCGGTCGCAAGGAGGGTTGTCTGGTTCCTCAGAAGGTGTCCAGTGTCGAGGACCTCATGCAGTGGGACGGACCTCTGAGTAAAACTGTTGTTGGCACACATCCCAGGTTGTTTTACGGTGTCATGGTCCAATACAATGGGTCAAGAACTCACTTTGCGAGATCCATGGGAACTACCATGAAAAAATGTGAAATACTTACCTGCACTTTATCTGAGATTCAGGAGCACTTGCAAGAAAAATCTGAGAAAACAGTCATTCGCACCAGTTGCAGTCAAGCCAGACCACCCAAAAGTGCTAAAGTGGGATATAAGACCAGCAGAGGGAGCCAGTCCTGCTTGCCCTCCACCTCATCTCGTCCACTGGAGGTGCAGGAGTCACACTGCCATTCTATCCAGCAGCAAATCACTTCAGCAATCTTTTGGTCTGAAGCTGAAGAACAATCAAGGGGGAGGTGTGCTGTTCAGCCTCCTGCTCGCCCCTCCCTTCAGCTGTACCCAGGTAGAACTAATGCACCAGTGAGTTTGTTCCCACGAGGGACAAATAAAGAGATGGACCTCTCTCATTTCAAACAACACAAAGAGCAAAAACCTCAAAGAGGGCCTGGAAAATCAACTGCAGCAACATTTCCTTCTACAAAACTCCAGAGGACAGTCGGTAAAGGCAAATGTGGTTACTTTTGATGCACATGTAAAGATATAACAATTTTGTTGAAATGTAGACGTAAAAATGTGGCTTCTGGTCTTAAAAAGTGATTGCATTAATTCATTCATTTGGTAAATGTACTGCTAAAATAGTCCAGATTACAACTTTTTGAAGTCTTTGTTACTATAGGAACAAATGATCTATGGTTTTCTATCCACGGGAAAAGATTATTTTCATTATTATCATTATTCATAACATAAATCCATGCATAGATATTTTGTGCAGCACATTATCTTTGTTGTGATGTGTTGATGATTGCATACTGTTAACCAGGCATGTGAAAATAAATAAATCTTAAATTTGAAAGACTTATGCTGCCTACAATTTATCAGCTGTCAACTTAGAAGGCAGCATGAAATTGATTTGGCTAAAAATCACAGACCATGAAATACATATCGCTAGACAAGGTAGATATATCCAAGACTGGATAGTATTGCAATGGTTGTTTTTTAGATAAGTTAAATTATAATAAAGTAGTCTACAGCTATTACAGAAACAAATAAAAAAGCAAAAAGCTGCAAAAAAAAGCAAATATACCGGCCGTGTAATCTTTCAAACAAGGGTATAAGATCAATTCCATTCACTTTGTGGGCAAAACATGAACCTGAATCCCATAATTTACCAGCATATTTTAGCGCATTTGTTATGGATTACAACAATATCGTCTGAAGAATCGTCAAAGGGATAATAAAAGCTGAGATATGAATTTTTGTAAAGATCACTCATACTCGAACAAAACACAAAAGCAATCAGGTAATCATGGTGAGCCTGTTATGTTATGTAAGGGAGCAGTGAAGGGAAACCACAAATTACAAGCTGTCCATTGTAGTGATAAGGAGTAATAAAACATTTGACCTCAACCCGTGCACCGCTTAATACTCAAGAGGAGAGAAACTGCCAGATAACTTGAAAATTATCACCAGAAATACCTATTATTTGTTTGATTCTATCCATTACTAAAACTGAAATTCCACTATGCAGCTGCAGTTTGGAACATAATGGCTTTTCTCTGCACATAAACTTGCAAATTCACCCCGTCCTCCCTTGTCACAACTGGCCTGCTTTCATTCTGATATGCAAATGAGCTATCCATGTTATGCTCAAATATCATCTGCGCCGTTTTAGTCCGACGTTGCTTTAAATATTGATTATGGAACTTATCTTGCATACTCTGAGAATGATAGCCATTACATCAAGTTGCCATAAGCACTTTTTTTTTTTTTTTTTTTATCGCAATGGTTTCATAACATGGCTAGGAGCATTTCTGTATTGACTTGCCAGTTTTTATCTGATATAGAAAAGAAATGAGGACATATTTCTAAAACCCTATTGGCTGTGTAAAAAAAAAAAAAAACAAAAAAAAACTATTTTTACTTCTCACCCTAAAGCTTTTCAATTAATATCCTCAGCCAGCCTTTTACTGTCACCCGCCATATTGTGCATTCCCAATTAAGCAACAGTATTGACAAAAAGTGACCATCCGCTATTATTTTGAAGGGAAAATCAATAAGATATCAAGCGGCTGCGGAGGTTAAGCTCAACTTGTTAACCCCATAACCTTCTTTTTCAACCCAAGAATGAAGCTTAACTACGCACCAATGCACTCGGAGCTATACAGGCAGAATTAATTGAAAGCATGAATTTCGAAAAGGGGACACATGCGGAGAAGAGGCTGTGAGCATGATGTAACAGCTCAGATTTGGGTTTGAAAATTGGTGCCAAGCTTAAAATTCAACCATGATATTTCTTCATATTTTTCTCTAGAAGTCATCTCCATTTTCTTATGTAAGACGCTATTGTTATCCTGGCGCTCTTGACTTGTGCAAAAGTGCTTTGAGTGGGTGATATAGTTAACTGCCATTGTGTCTGAGTGTGCAATGCCTTTAAATGAATCCCCTCTATTTTCTGCCACGCGGTGAAGAATTCAATACAGTCTCAAATTAAATTACCAAAATGAGCACCTCACACCCAGATGGTGTGAAACGAGATGAATGACACGGGCATAATCCAGATAACTCAATCTAAAGACGTCATGGCTCAGGTTTGAATATGATGCTCGTTTAACAATATGCACAGAATAAGAATATAGTCTCTATTGTGCACGCATTCACCACGGTTAAGTAACAGTCAGTACTATATGAAACAGGTGGGGACATAAGGGTTCGTTTCGTGGGTGTTCTTTTTGGAGAAAGCTCGACGCGCAGCTCACTTCAAAGTTTGCTTAGCGCGCTTCTGCCTCGTGCACAAAAAGCGCACGACAAACGGCGGTAAAACCTGATGCGCAGCTCACAAACACCTTATATTGACCAAAAATAGCCCCAGACAGAAGTTAAAAGCGGGTTTACCTGTGGCAGATGGCGTGGAGCATGTCCCAGGCGTCAGCGCACTCCGAAGGAAACAGTCCTTAAAACGCGCTGCTTTCTGCTCGAGAGCGTCACTTCCATCCGATTTGGTTTGAAAAGACACAGGCACCTGCCGATCCGCGCGCGCACACGCCCGTACCAACCAGTGGCTGTGCTCCGTCAGCGGATTTTCTATGGACCTCTATGGGCTGGACGCGCCGCTGCGCAATGACGCACGCCATGGACTCGCAGCTGATTTGGAGTCTCCAAAGATGTCCAGAGACGAGGTCCCACTGTATCAGTCACCATAACGTCCCTGCGCGCGAGAGTGAGCGGGAGCGGGCACGAGGCGACAAAACATCTGTGCAAGAGGCTTTAACGCGTTCATGTAAAAGAGAAAGTGATGCACTCAACCGCACGGTCTCATCCACTGAACTAAATTAGGACTGTCAAGAGAATACAGCACCAAAAACGGCTGTGCTAATTCCTAAATGACATACAGTGGACACACAAAAATGTACAACAACATGCCCACAACTAATCAGTAACTCCAGGGCAAAATTACATTTGACAAGAGCTGAGAAAAAGAAAAAAAAAAACAAAACATTATGTAAAAGGGGGCATTCATGGGGATATGTGGACACATTTAGGAGAAAATAATCACTATACAGAAGGGTGATAAAAGCAACATTTAAAGAAGACATATTGTGCTTCTGTTTGCTATATAGTTATAATATATAACACCTGTGGATCATTATGTTATAAGTGCACATTTTAAATGGCGATATTTATGCACAATGGGAGCTGACGTCCCCATAAACGTCATCACAACAAAGAGCCGTGTAGCTGTCGGCCCCTCCTAGGGATAGCCACAGATGACACTAGCGAGTAGCAGATTTTTTCATTTGTACCAAAATGACTACGCGACGCTGCCGAATCCTACGCATATCATTGACTAAGAAAATAAAATTGAAGAACTAAGTAAGTACAGAGCAATGGACGTATGCAGGCGGCGGTGAAAACGGGGATTGATCGGCAAAATGGTGTCTTGAAATTAAGTGATTAAAGATTGGTCAAATCAGTCTAAATGCAACTTTGAGAGGTTAAATAAGAAGAGGAGACAAAAATAACATGGTTAAAAGCTCTGATTGTTGATTTCGCATAACAGGTCTGCTTTAACGTGAACGCAGAACTAAGCCAGAACTAAAACTATAGCACAAAGCTGGAGCTATACAAGTGGTCCATAGATATACAATAAAAGTCAAACAAAATGTGGACAGATTTAAAAAAATACCCACTATATTGAAGCATGATGGAACCTAAATTTCACACTAAGCCAATCCATAACTAAGCAAGAGCTAAAACTATTGGCCAAAACTGGAGCTATGTAAGGGTTGACCACTATTACAATAAAGCAAACAACAATTTCAGGGGTATAATAATTCACTGCAAAAACACAAAGGGTCCATATTAGGCTATTTTCTGATCTATGTTATAATGTTGTTTCCTCATCACAAACAAACAGACCTGGAGTTGTGTTTTGTTTCATTCACACACATTTAACACATAACCCTGCATATTTAGGCTGAGTTCTTCTCTCAAACAGAAAACACCGTTCCACTTTGTGATGTCATGTGGTAATACAGCAAGTGCTCCATACACCTTCACTAGAATCATTTGGATCATTTCAGCCCTAGAATTGCCTATCACCACTGAACCAAAGATAAAAGGTAGCTGTTAACCTGAAAAACTACCACTTCATGACATCACAAGGTGGACTAGAGCATTTTGAGATTTGGATATGTAGACAGACTAATAATTCAGAGTTACTCATACATGTGTGAAAGAAACAAAAGACCGCTCCGGGTATGTTTTTGAGGAGGTAACAATGTCCTACCATGTCTAAAAGAGTCAATTTTGCGTAATATAGGACCTTTCACACCACAGTAGCGCTGGCGAGTCGAACAAAATAACTGAACACAAACTTCATAAACCAGGAGAAAATGTGATGATTCTATCTGTCTGTCTTGTGATGAAACAATAGCAGGGCCACTGTAATTCCCCTAGCAGAGTACAAAGCCTGCGTTAAACTGTTGACATTGTTGTGGTTCTTCTTCGTCTGTTTGAAGAATCCATGTGGCAGTAATGTTGTCAGTGTGTGTTTACCGCTCCACCTCCTTCATACTGTACAGATCTGCAGAAGGAGAGATGGCTTCACTGTACATAACAACACTGCAGTGGACTGAGTAGAGACAGAAAAATGAATGTAAGGGAAGGGAACTCTTTGTTAAAACTACTTAAAAGGGCCTGTACTTGTTTTTTTTTTCCATGTATTTGAGCTAAATTTGTCTTTCCCCAGTACAGATATATTGTATAAGCAGCTCTCAAAGTCAGAATAAATCAACTGTGTACTGTCGGCGTCTAATTACAAAGCATTGTATTGTCTGATAATCAGGAGGGGAGCGTTAGTATGCTAGTTGTTGTTAGGATTACCGTGATGGCAAAACTCCGCTTTGGTCTCTGAAAGTTGTGAAAAGTAGCTTGCCTCTCCACAGATCTGACCTTTAACTGGCTTTAGTGGTAACAGCTCCTTTTCTTCATAGAGATAAATATGTTTAGGTAACACTTTATTAAGGCTGTGAATAGTATAGTTATTATAAAGCATTTAAAGACTTTAAAAATGAACAAATTTATTTTTATCAAGAATGATTCAGGCTTAGTAACTAATTGATTAAAGGGTTAGGTTAGAGTATTAATTAAGTAGTTTGGATGGTTTTAATGCACTGAACATGTGTCCTTATGCTGAGCGGCTTGCTCCTCCACAAACCTGACTCTTATTTGGCCTGGAGGAGGGCTTGTTTCCATGGAAAATCTATCTATCTATCATGGAAAATGTTCAGAAGTAGTTTTAACTTTGTTTCCATGGAATCATGCAGTTGACTTTCCGCCTTCAGAGTGTTAAGGTGTGGTTATAATAAAGTGTTACCATTTAAGGCCATGTTATAGAATATTCAAGGCAAGGCAGTAACATCTGCATGACGACACGCATATGACTAATCTTCCACCAGAAAAGTTACACAGTGCAGCTTTAATTAAAGGTCCTATATTACGCAAAATTGACACTTGTGAGCTTTATGTTAGAACATTGTTACCTCATCAAAAATATTCTGGAGTTGTGTTTTGTTTCATTCATGTTTGAGTAATCCTTTATTAAGAATCTGTCTACATCTCCAAAGCTCAAAATGCTCTGTTCCACCTTATGATGTCATGTAGTGGTAGTTTTCATGTTAACAGCTACCTTTTAACCTTTTGTTCAGTAGAGATTGGCAATTTCAGGGATGAAATTATCAAAATGATTCTAGTGAAGGTGTATGGAGGTTAAAAACACAGTGGACTCTTCCTGTGAGAGAAGAACAAAGCACAACTTCAGGTATGTTTTTGATGAGGAAACAACATTATAACATAGATCAGAAAATAGTGTAATATGGGCCTTTTAATCAGATCACAAATGTCTGAGTGTTCATGTGCATATGTATCTTCTGATGGACATATATGCTGTGTGTTCCCTCTGAGTGAGTGGGACGCTCATTGGACTCTCTCCAAAGTCGAAGTGGCTGCAGGGGAGAGAACCCAAGTCAGTGAGGCAGCAGCTGATCTCATCCCACACGTGCATAAACAGAGATGGTAGTACTCACTTACATTCACTCACTTATATTTACTTGAGTAATACTGAATGACTGGGGGAAAAACATCCATATCCATGCAAATTGTGATTAGATTTACGATTTATGTTTTAAAAATAGAATTCACATTTTAAACACGTCCAGAACAATTGATAATACTAAAATATTAACTAACAAACTAAAACATTACAGAGCATGTGGGTACAGATCTAAACTACAGGTCGACAGTTTTTGTGCAGAATAAGACAGGATATTTTGTTGTTTATGGAGGAAATTATGGCATTTCAAAAATTGCTAATTGTGTCCAATCAAATTGCTATTTTGATTCGATTACAATTAATCTTGCAGCCCTACTCGAGTCTCATTGAATAAATTGTACTGTGAGTAGTTTTCAGACTTTATACTTTTACTCCTACTTGAGTAATATATCTGACATATATATATATATATCTTACCAGTACTATTAGTTGAGTAAAAGTGTTGACTACTTTTCCAACTGTGAGTAAGTCTACAAGTAACATAATATTATGCTGACAATATTTAAAAGTTTATTTGACTTTATATGAAACCTGTTCCCCTCACCTGGCCTTTGTTCAGACTCACCTGAGCCGTTTTCTCAGTTCTTTATTTGACTTTATATGAAACCTGTTCCCCTCACCTGGCCTTTGTTCAGACTCACCTGAGTTTTCTCAGTTTCCAGTTGGCAGACTCTGTTCTCGCCTAGTCCCGGGTACAGACTTGTGGGTGCAGACTTGGAGAATGGACTTGAGGAGTTGAGGAGCACACACTCTGCTCTCTCAGGGACAGGAGGACTTGATGACGTCATAGGAAATAGAGCGTAAGTGGGTGCTCGATATAATAAAAGCCAATAGTCAATCTGAAACTAATAAATAAACCATTAACCTTATCCAAAATATAGCCTAACGTATTCTAACCCATCAGCCCTCTTCATCATTTATTTATTTTCAAAAATACAAATTCAGAATACTAATTTTGAGTAAATATCATCCAGAACAGTTTCATTTTTTCATTTGGTGGTATTCAGTGTACAGTTTTTTGGTTTTTTTTTAAGGAATACAGGAAATTCCATGTATTCAGAATACAGTACTCTGGCTGGGGCCATGTAACAGAATGTTACATAATAGTTTGTGCAATAAATATAGGCCAATAAGCTTCTCTGACTGACACATTTAGGCCTATTATCCTTATGCTGGCAATAATAATATATTATTACTATTTAATTTATTCACTAATCAGACTGAGACACTATTCAGTTTGTTTCAAAGTTTCTGGTGTACTCAAAAGCCTGCTGCATGTGTCCTCATATTTCATAGAATTGGATATGGTAAACTAATTAATTGTGAGGAAATGAGAGAAAGCAATGAAACAAAGTTTATCCTACCCATCTGCTAAAAAAACAAACCCCACGTAGGTTTAACAGGCTATATGAAAAATGATCCGCATTGAGAATTATTACAAATAAAACAATTAGAGCACGCTTGGAAATCACTTAATGATCTATCTATCAGCAGGGTCGAGGTGATCGGCCACAGGTGCGCTATGTGAAGTGTATTGTGGGAAATATACTGGACTGAGTACGGACAAGTCTCCTCCGATGCATCCCTGGTAAAACGGGTGGAGCAAGTTCTCATCCAGAGACTTGCCGAGAAGCGGACTTTGAGTTGAAACAGGAGTTGTGTCACGGAGCATGATATTTCTCAAGTCCACAAGCACACAAGTCTGCACAAGTCGGGACAAGGGACTGAGAAACAGCCCTGTGTTCTCTGGTCTTCTTCTATCAGGCCAAAGCTGGAACACTATCAGACAGCAGTAACGTAGATAGCATCTAGTGGTGACATGTGAGAATACAACAGGGGCTGGGAAGTCTAATTAGAGCTGGTAGCTTTAACGCACTCCTTCAGATATGATGTTTGGGTTTTTTTTTTAATTTTTGTGTCTGTTCTTTGAAAATACTAGATTCTGTGCATTTTTTGTCTGTCTAATAATAAATCTCCTACTGCTATTATTTGGGTCACTACTTTTATTATTTTAAAGTAACATTCCTCTTAGCTGAGTATAAATTTTGTCCACTCTCTCCACCTATGGCCATAAGAGACCACCATTCAAGCATAACGTGGTCCTCTACTGGGACACAGGAGAACACAGCTCCATGGTAACGGGGGGGGGGGGGGG
>KN485322.1:16498-29606 GCA_000787095.1 Periophthalmodon schlosseri | reverse complement strand
TTATTTTTATTTTTTATTTTTTTTTAAATGTATGTTTATTTTGTTTCACTTTTACGTTGTCTTGTTTATGCTATATTTTGTTTTGTGTGTGTGTTTGGGGAAAAGGGGGTTGTGACCTTTGTTGTTTCATGTTTTAGGTGTTTGGGTCTTGTTTTCATGTTTATTATTATTGTGTCGTTCCATGTCCAAAAAAAAAAAAAAAAAAAAAAAGTTTTTGCCCATTCTTTTTAAGGCAAGGGAAAGGTAAAAAAAAAAAAAAAAAAAAAGTCAAGTCTTTGCTCATGCTGTATTAAGGCTAATTTGTTTTTTCTTGACTTTTCTGTGAAGCACTTTGTTCAGCGGAAGTTGTTCTTAAATGTGCTATATACTGTGAATAAACTTAAATAGAATTGAAAGTGTTACCAAAAATAATAATAATGTAACTGATAATAAACATATAAATCCATTAGTGAATAAACACCTAGCGTTGAACCCCCAAAATGGCTAGCAGGTTTTACAAGTCTTCCTTATAAGATGTGAGCTTTTCCTCTTATTTCCGGACATACTTTTGAGACAAGTGCTGGGCAGGCTGCCACCTCTGTACCTTGCAGATTAGACTTCTCCACTTCTTCCTGTTTGATTCCATCCAGGTGCACTCTGGGAACACTGCCATGTCTATCCCTCGGTGCGCCGCGCAGCTGTGGACGCCACCTAAATTTGATTCCTCTCCTCGTAGCTATAGCAACGGTTCGGGTATTAGCCGGATGGGTGCCGTGGCGGTGCCAGAGGCGGGATGGGCTCCCGGTTGCAGCTCATTGGCAGATGACATTGAGTGAAAGCTGGCATTGGGAGATTAGAGGATCAGATGCGCACAGCTCTCTTTGCAGGAAGTAGTATGAAATGTAAAATCAATGGCATGAGGTTTGACTCGTCTTTACACTCGATGTACACAGATATGGCAGACAAACAGACATCAAGTTGTTCCTCAGCCTCTAAACCAGGGGTCTCCAACCTTTTTCCTCCAGTGAGCCACCTTTACAAAACCACAATTCCAGAGAGCTACTAATTTTAGCGGGTTTAGATGGGGTACAGTTAGATACTGATAAAACATAAACCATTATTCATTTATTAGTCCACAACGTTAGGCATCAAAATGATACTTTTACAGTGGTAATTAATCAAATTTTAGTTATTCAGCACAATACATATAATTCACAAACCATTTGGGGAGCTACTTGGAAGGGGCTGGAGAGCTACTGGTAACTCCCAAGCTACAGGTTGGAGACCCCTGCTCTGAACCTACTCAACAAGATGGAAATTGGACCCCTAAATCATACTACTAGCCTGTATTTTAACATGAACACTGCAGAACCCATGTTTTATTTAATAATTATAAAAGTCCATTTAACTATTTTCTGAGTCCAGTAATCAAAGCCATACTAGACCATGTAAGTATTTATCAGCAGTAGTGTCAGTGGCTCGGTTGGTAGAGCGTTTGTCCACTGATCTGAAAGTTGGTGGTTCGAGTCTATCCCCACGTCGCCCCCAGTGTCTGCGTACACTGGTGTATGAATGTGTGTGTGAATGGGTGAGTGGTTCCTTGATGTGCCTTGAAGCTATATAAAAACATGACCGTTTACTATTATCTTTCTCCCAAATGATATGAGTTGAAACTAGGGGTCTTCAATATTTAATTCACTTATGGATTAATTGTCTATATGGCATAATTGATAACAAAAAAATCACTGATATGGCATATAAAGGACAAAAGATCCAATACCATCTGTAACTGTTTCCAAAAATAAGCATAAAGTGTCTGTTTTATGATGGTAGCGTATATAAATAAAACTCTTGATAGAGAGATTGTGCATAAACTGCAGGCTCTAAACCCTGCTACTACTTGTGCTGTTTAATATGAGTTTTGTGCGAAGCTGGTTTGGCTAAACGAAAATGTAATATTTACTGATGTAAATCAAAGCAAAGGAGCGTTTTAAAAGTGGGTTATCAGATCTTGGCTTCCTACACCGATAAGGAAAGTGCTCCAAGATTTAAGCAGATGCACTGGCACGACTCCAGCACGCACAAATTCCTGATGTGACCTTTACTATTGATTTACTACTTTGAATAAATAGGCCGATGTTTAGCTAAAAGTACAAGGGGGCATTACTAAAAAGGCAAGGCTTAGAAAGAATATCCATGACTTTAATGCGGCTTCTTCTTGTATCTTCTATAATTTATAATATGATCAAGTAAAATAAAAGTTCTATTCTGTAACATTCCTGTAAAGTTTTGTTTAAAATATCGTCTACATTTTTGTTACAGAAAATGCATGTGAATCTTTTCATTTGTCACTGAAACAATGTCAAAATCCAAGCTTGGCAAGAGACAAACTTAAAGATCCATTATGTAAATTTTCTGGTGGAGGGTCTGAAAACTGCTTGTCTACTCGAAGGCTGGTGGTTTGAATCCTGCTCTCCACATAAACATCACTGGTAGAGCGGTCAGATCCACTGACCCACAGGTTAGCAGTGTGACTCCACCTCCCACAGATGAAACTGTCAATGTGTGACTCCACCTCCCACAGATGAATACTGTCATTGAGTCCTTGTGCAAGACACTTAACCCCCCTTGCCCCCAGTGTCTGCATTCACTGGTGTATGAATGTGTGTGTGAATGGGTGAGTGGTTCCTTGATGTAAAGCGCTCATCATGAAATTAACATTAAAAGAGACGAGTGCAAAATAAAAAAAAAAACTTTCAGTCATATGCACAGCTAAATAGAACCGTTTGGAGCCTGGATTTAAACATTGTCATAGTAGAGGCCTGTCTCACATTTTCAGGAAGACGGTTTTAGCTGCGGAAAACTGAAACACTGATTCCCCATGTTTAGTCCTGGTTTAGTCCTGGTTTAGTCCTGACTCTGGGCACCAGCAGGAGGCCGTTCCCTGAAGTCCTCAGAGTGTGAGATGGTTCATATGGCACTAACATATCTGCCCGGTTACGTCTATCTCTGACAGTAATTCAGTTTATTGATAACTTTGCAATATAATACGTATAGCCCGAAGTGGAACCCTCGGGCCGGAGTCTCCATCCCACCTCTCATGGACCCGCTGTGGAGTCCCAGTGGACCTGCTGCTGCTGCTGTTGCTGCTGTATGGGGGGAGGACTGAAGAGCTCTGGCAGCCCTGTAGCTTGTATTTGTCAGAATAGCAGATGCCCCACGCCACATGCTTCTTCCACTTTGATTTCATCTCGGTGCAGTTGTTGATCAGATCTGTCTGTTTGACACAACCTGCCTGCTTATCGCTGCATACTTTAAAGTCTCTGCTACACTGTAAAAACCTCCAAAATGACTTCAGAATAGTTCACTGTTTTGCGTGGTCTTGAGTAAGATTTAGAGTTATTTACTTATTGGACCAACATTTTCACTGCTTTGTTTTGTTTTGTTTCTTTTTTAGTTTCATTGTATTAGTTCAGTGTAGAAGGCAAAATCCACTTCATAAACATCACAATTTCCCATACTTAGACACTAGACAGTACAGGCCTATATATATTGCCTATATATTTTGACTTGTATCGGTGAGTGCGTTCACATGTGTACGAGTATCCCAGATATAATCAGGTTTTTTGAGTATCCTGATTTTGTGTGTGTCCATGTAAACGCACTATCCTGATTTCAGTATCCTGGATAAGCCATTCACTGGAATATTCTGATAGGATCCAGGATACTGTGACATGTAGACGCAGTATCCTGATTTCTCACAGTGGTGCTGTACTGAGCATGTGCGATGTAACAAATACAATAAGAGTAACAACTTTCCCAAAACAACTCAAACCTCTACCAAAACTTTTAAAAATAATGTTATTTTATACCTATGAACAAAATAAATCAGTCTATTTCAATACAACTTTTAACACTTTTGTTTTAAAGTATATCTTGTTCCTTTGTTCTTAGAAACAGGCTTAAAATCTTAAGTTAGCAAGGTTACCAAAATGTTTAACAGCAAAACAATGGCAGCCTCAACTCACTAGAGCCAGTCTCCAAAACAGACCAGCAACTGACCAATAGAAGGTTTACATGAACTTGTCGGCATAGCAACCAAAAGCAGTTACATTAACAACAGAGAAACAGAAGGTGTCACTCTGAGCTAAACACAAAATATCAGATCATTACAATATATATTTTTTGGCCCATGGGGTTGGTCACATGTTGAATCAGTGCCATCCTTAGGTCTTTTAGATTCACAACTTGATGCATGTCTCTTTACTCTTTACCCCTAGTCACTCTGTTTCTTAACTTATAAAACCTACAGAACCAAAAACATCTGAAAACTAAAATAGTCTGAATTCAAACCTTTTTAAAGTACGTCTCGGAAATTCATTTTAATAGAGACTGAGATTCCGTTGTGTCTAATCGTCAAAGATATGGTTGGGTTGTTTTAATCAAGAAAAGCATGTGGTTTGGAGCAGTCTAAACTTAAATATATGTATGATATGGTTATATGACACTCTGTAAAAATCTTTCTTGTTTATGTTCATCAAATCAAGACAGCAAGCCATTTTTATGTTGTTTTTGAAAAGAAAATATGAAATAGAATAAGAATTTTGAGATTGATTAATATAAGCAAAAAAAGTGATATTTTTTGCTATATTTTGCCCAGCCTGTTTAAAGTATATATGTTGTTTGCAGTGGCTGTGTCCAAGTATCTGTCTGGGGATGTCAACCACTGTCCATCTGGTAAATGGTGCATTGGGGCCGGCTGCCTCTTTTATGGAGCTCAGCGGTGGTGCTGTCCAACTTTGATTCGTCACTTATTTGGGAATTGAGTCCCCACTGCGGCCATGGCCAGAGGAGGGGAGGAGAGAGAGACACACAAAGGGAGTGTGAAATCACCCACAGTTGTGCAGAATCTACTGTAAAGGCCACCACTGTTCCCTGCCTCCTTCATCTGCCTCTAAACGCATTTATGAGACAACAAACGTGGGAACGGGGCCGCCATAGAACAACAACGTGAATATGGTGAATACGGCTGGCCTGTGTCAAAATCTCGCTAGTTTTGAAATTTTGAATATTTTTTTTGTTTACTAGTCAGAATCATATTTTGAGTTATATTATAATCAGATTGTAATATCCACAAACGTTCTTATTTTTATTTTAAGAGACAGCTCATACGCACACTCACTATACACGCAACACACTCACTATACACACAACACACTCACTATATACGCAATTATAAGAACAGTTCATTTGAAGTTAGAAGTCAAAGGTCCTATATTACGCAAAATTGACTCTTGTGAGGTTTAAGCCATGTTATAATGCTGTTACCTCCTCAAAAATATACCTGGAGTTGTGTTTTGTTTCATTCACACATGTTTGAGTAACTCTTTATTATTAGTCTGTCAACATCTCCAAAGCTCAACACACTCTGTTCCACCTTGTGATGTCATGAATCAGTACTTTTCAAGTTAACAGCTCCTTTTACCTTTTGTTAGAGATCGGCAATTCCAGAGCTGAAATTACCCAAATGATTCTAGTGAAGGTGTGTAGAGTTTAAAAACACAGTGGAGCACTTCCTGTATTGCCACATGACATCACAAGGTGGAACAGAGTGTTTTCTGTTTGAGAGAAGAACTCAGCCTAAATATGCAGGGTTTATGTGTTAAACGTGTGAATGAAACAAAACACAACTCCAGGTCTGTTTGTGATGAGGAAACAACATTATAACATGGATCAGAAAATAGTGTAATATGGGCCCTTTAAAAGTTAAACACAAAACATCATTATACATAATCCTTTATCTTTAAAGCAATTTGACTAAACGGAATCTTCTTAAAAAGTACACTTTGAACTAACACAATATTATGAAGAAACTTTTTTGGTCCATAATTAAAATTACTTGGACACAATAGCTCAGAAAGTCAGTTTAAGGTTTAGTTTTGAATAACAATGAGTGAAAAACATAGTAATAAAACTCAAAGTGAATAATAAAAGTATAGCATATGTTATAGATATATATGTAACATTTTTGAGTGAATAATGTTCTAAAAATGCCACCAAAACCACAAAATCTCTATTCAGTACCTGTAAGAACTCCCTGTCCCTCTCCTAAATAGGTTGTTGAACACTAAAATAGACCTTTGGCTGTTCATTATAAATAGCACATGATAAACCCGAGCCCACTCCAGGTGAAGCTCTCTCCTCTTCATCCCAACACTATCGACCGCTCCCCTCTGCTTTAAAAGCCTCACGCTGGACCCATCACAAGGGGATTAAAACAGAAAGGGCAACTGGGATCACTGGGAGCGCAGACCTCCTCCGTCCTCGCCAACGCTCAAGCCGGGATGAAGCAGGGGCGACCCAGAGGGGACTGGAGGGGCTTGGAGGTGGCATAGTTTGGATTCCCAATATGAGTCCGGGGAATCCGAAAGCAAGGCCAGATGGCGCGAGCCTGCTTGTCTTTGGGTACGGGGGCGGCATACGGTGACGGGACGGGGACGGGTGGTGGCAGGGGAAACGGCGCCCGGGTCAGCTCTTGATGTTTGGACGTTCCCCGCAGCGATTCCTTCCACGGCTTTGAACAAGAGAGCATCTCCGCCGCGTCTCCAGCTTAATACGGCAGTTGACTTCAAACGCGGGCCTATTCCCTCCTGCCCAGCGCCTCCTGAGTTCCCAACATATGTTATCAGACTAGCACTGCGCATGGACATATGTGTGGTGTTTTTTGCTTCAACTTTCATCTCGTACAATGCCGGATCACGCGCCAATGCCTCTAGATGTCCTGTCACGCCAGTTTGACTCGCCATCACCATAGTCTGAAGTACAGAGCTGTGGCAGCCAATTATACCAGCAAAGGTTTTGTGTAACAGATGTCCAGTGTTAGCAGGTTAGAGCTAATAGCATCGTTCATAGACCAGTATAAAGAAAAAAAAACGCTAATATCTGATGCTAGTGTGTACTGGCGTGGATGTATGCTAGCGACACAATGTTTACACCATAACTGTTTCCATTTTAGGTAGCAAAAAGTGCACTATGCAACTGGTCGGGTGCAGAGTCCACCACCTGCTTGTCTCCATGGCGATGCTACAGTGTTCTAGTCAACATAATCCCTCTGTCCAGTTGTGATCCCTGAAAATAAAGGTTTCAAAGGTGGTCCCCTAGACAATTGCTTTTGAAATTAATATATACATTTTTTCAATTAGTTGATTTTAGAGTATAAAAATTATGAATCTGTGAAAAGCATTTTTAATCTGAACTGGCTCGCTTCTCCACCTTTCTGGTGGCGTCAGCTGCTTGTCTTTATGTAAATAGATATGTTTAATGCTCTGCTATGGAACATTTTAGGCTAAGGTGCAGAGTCCGCCACCTGCTTGTCTCCATGGCGATGCTACAGTATTCTAGTCGATGTAATCCCTCATTGGACTAGTTGTGATCCCTTTTTTTATTTGTTGATTTAAAACATTATACCATGAAAAGCATTTTTACTCTCTCACTCCACAGATCTGCTTGTCTCTATGGAAAAAGATATGTTTAATGCTCTGCTACGGAACATTTCAAGCAAAGCAGTGACATCCATGGAGGGGAGGTGGCTGACTGCACTGCATAACTTAAAATCCCCAAATTACTTTTCAATCAAAACAATAAAAAAATCATCTGATCTTTTTTTAGTGAAGACCTCAACTATTTTCATCTATTTACGTGCCACCTGACTCCCTTGTATGTTTCCCTATCACACGCCAACGCCTGTAGATGCCCTGTCACGCCAGTCTGCCTCGCCATCGCCATAGTCTGAAGCAGAGAGCGCTGGCAGCCCAATTATACCAGCGAAGGTTTTGCAAGACAGATGTCCAATGTACGCAGGTTAGCGCTAATAGGCAGGTTTTGAAACAAGAGTAATTATTCCCCGTTCACAGACCAGTAAAAAGACGCCATGCTAATATCTGATGCTGAATGCGCGTGACAGGTGTTGCCTCCAATTTCTCTCCATCTCTGGTGGCAGCGGCCGGTATAAAAACATCTTAAAACACTTCCGTATCCACGCGACAATGATCTCACATGTTTTTTACACCTACTTCCTGACTTTATAAAAGGCTCTCCTCTGCATATGCACACTGATTACTTTCTATTTCAGTTGGAATAACAGTTTTTGGGAGCCAAGAATGGTGTTATGCTTGTTGTCTTGTCTCCATATCCGTGTATAGACTAAGATCCCCTCGTTATTTTCATTAATGGCCCATCTGTCATGTTGGCAATAGCCCACCAGTATGGAGTTAGCTATGATTAACATTTAATCTATATGATTTTCTAATGAACGCAGGAGAGACACACTCGCTAATGATTGATTTGTCTGCTGTTTTGAATAATGGATCAGACTGTCAATAGACTGAACACTTATTATGGTGGTATTGTTCTTTTCAAATGAATCTTCTCAATACCATTAGCTCGCTGTGTTCTTGTGTTATGGTTGTTAATAGGTGGGTGATGTGTTTTCTGTTCTGTTGTTTTGAAGGTGGGCAAAGTATGAAAATGTAGTAAATCAAACGAGAACTGTCAAAAGAGCTGTTCAAATTAAAATTTAAATTGCTTGTCTCCATGGTGATAAGATTGAAATTGTATAAGGTCAATCCAATTCATCTTTATTCCAGACTCATGGTCCATTTTTAAAACAGACAGGGACAGTGACCATTACAAATGATATTTTTTATGCTTTAAAAAGACAAGCCTAACCCTGTACCACTGTCTCCACATGATGGACTGAAGCATTTTGCATTGAATCTTATATTTGTGAGTGACATTATTATTTCATTTTCTGACTCATTCAGCTGTAAATAAAACATAAACATACATTAAAGTTCTTAGTACAGCTTAGTACAGTTCAATCGTGCAGTAATAAACATCTCAATATATTTTTACATTTTAGTTTTTCATTTTAAATTACGTTCACTTTTAGAGCAATTCTTCAACCACAGCCACAGCATTTAACGGCACATTTCAGCACATTTCTGATCAAAAACCTGATAAGACACAAACAAATAAAAAACACAAACAAAAAAAACACAAACAAATAAACATAAAAACACAAGCAAATAAACAAAAAACACACACAAACAAAACACAAACAAAAAAACTAAAACAAAAGAACATAGACAAACAAAAAACACAAATAAACAAAAAAACACAAACAAAAGACACACACAAACAAACAAAAAAACACAAACAAACAAAAGAACACTAGCAAAAAACACAAACAGCAGCAGACAATGCATATACATACATAAATAGTGACAAAAAAAGACAAATGTTTTAAAATAAATTATATAAAATGGGCACAATATTTTAGCACAGCTGTATATGTGTCCATGTATTTCAGAAATGGCTACAGTTTTGTCAACATTATGTAGTAAAAAGTACTTGAGGGGTTATTTTTACCATGTTCGTGATAACATCCTGACTAAAGTTTTCGAGTACAAGCTTCAACTTTGGGCAAACAAAAATAAATACACAAAATTGATACGAAAAATTAAGAAATTGATTCGAATTGCAACTGTGACCAAAATATGTATCATTTTTAATCAATATCACTACATTTACACTTTAACAAATGAACAACACTTGTGTGAAATGCTTTTACTTTTTACCCCTTAAAGTACAGTACATTTTTAATCGGGTACTTAAATACTTTTACTTAAATAGATTTTTTCATGTGATACTTTTACTAAAGTAACTGAATTGAGTACTTATTCCACTGCTGATGTATTTATAGAACACACATGCCTTAGCTCCACTATTTCCCATGAAGCAGCAGAAGTTGCTCAGTGTGAGTCCACCTGCATGTATTTCCTGCTCCACATTACACCACTCACCACTGCTGGGATGGAGGACTGTGCACTTTTAGACCCCGCGCTGTACTGTTTTCTCAATGCATGCTGGGAACACATTATGGCCCTATATTAAAGGTCTATACTGGAATAGATTTAGCAATTCAATACCTAACGCCATGCTAGTGTTTCAGGGATTTGCTAACTTAGAGCATTCACCAACACTCAAAAAAATGAAAATGAAATATTCACTTTACATTAAAAAATGTCTTTCCTCACTTCTAAATATGTTATGTTCATTTAAAGTACAGATTTTAGTAGTAAAATTGCATTTGATCCATAGAATAAAGTGGACTAAGTGAGTGTGACGTCACCCACAGCGTTTGGCTCCAGTCAAATGAAGCTCATCGAGGCTAGAGCAGTTATAGAGGCAAATTTGGAGCCGAGTTACATATTTGGAATTCCGACTGCCAGTATCATAGCAACCAAAGAGCCAATCCAGAGCAACCCTTCCTGCCTGTACCACTGGTTTAGCACGGAGCGGGCGCCTAGCAACGCTGTAAAACAAACTCGTTGCTAACGCTAGCGGGAGCGACCTTGGGGAAAGAAGACGCCTGATTCGTCTGTTATTAATGTTCATATCGTGATTTACGAACACAATAGTGAAATAAAAACACCAGGAGTGGGTTAATAAGAACATTTTAAGACCAAAATGACGAGGCTGACAGCAGCAGTTACAGAGAGGGGTGACAATATTTCCATGAAAAGTGAATTGTTGAGTCGATGGAGCCGTAAGCGCGCCCATGCTCACTTCCTATTTGGAACGCGGCGGCTACTAGGTTAGCTATGTCCATTTATATATACAGTCTATGGTTTGATTAGCTTAATACAATGACATGTATTTATCGTCTTGTGCAGCACTCAGCTTCATATATTTTATTCTTATTCTAAAATTGTAATTCTAATTGTAAACAGAATTCCAAATATCTGTCAGGTATAATTCTACATACTACAATTCATCTTTGAAAATACAGAATAGAAAACATGACCAGCAAAGATTTCACTCAAGTTGTCTTTCTGAAGCTTTGCAGTAACCAATCTTCTGCCTTATAATATGCAGGGATTTACATATTAATTCTGTACATAGATTTTACGTCAGATGCCCTTCCTTTCTCCATGCGATGCCAAACACTTCCTCCTGAATTCCCCGTGAACCACCATAATCACAACAACTATCTCGAATTTTCACCGTTTTTTCTCCCCAGATTTCAACATCAACACGTGACGTCAGCGCTCTCTATGTTTACCAGAACACAACAGCACGACGCCCGTGACGTCTCTGTTACTCACCGGCCACGTTTATGCAACCATTTTCCAAAACCGTCCATGCATTTCGCTGCCAAAACACACCACCTCTCCTCTCTCTTCTACAGATGGCTCCTACTCTTGTGACATACGCGCATGTATACCCTCTATAGGCTAACTCCGACATCTGCCGTACACGGAGGCATGAATAGGGGTCTTGGCTGCGTTTCAAGCCTTGGAGAGAGCAGTCTTTTGTGGGTGAGGAGCTGTTGGCGGAGGTGCGTGGTATGGAGGGCGTTGTTTACCATGAGCCCTATACCACGGCAGATCCCTAACAACGTGGATAACGAGATGTAGTTATCAGTGACAGGAGAAGGCCACAAGGACGAGCCTACACCAGCCTCATCGCAAATGAGATGACAGTACTGCTGACTAAAACACTTTTTCGGATTGATTTTTTGCAAGGGCGATTCATATAGATCCAATTGAGATAAGTTTGCTGACAAGAGTTGTGTTCTATCTCGTTCATTTCGCAGAATAACAATTAACTTATTCATCCAAGGGGAAATCATTTTTTTTGTTCAGAGCAGAAAGAGAAGTAAGGTTCTCAAAGTCAAAACACAAGCCGAATAAAATCAAAATTGTATATTAAAACAGACCTATTATGCAAAATGGACTTTTCGGAGCTTTTAACCATGTTATAGTTGTTTCCTTCTCGTTTACCCTCTTGAAGTTGTTTTTGGAGTGATTCGTGGATGTTTCAATCTTTAATCATTTATTTTCAAGATGCCATATTGCCGATCAACCCCCATTTTTACACGCCACTGCTGTATACCAACTTGTGTACGAACAATTTTATTTTCTTAATCTTAATTTATTTTCTTAATCTTAATTTCTAAAAAAAAAAAATCTGCAGCTATCCATCAGAAGTGCCGACTCTGTAGCGATTACATTTACAGCGACATCAGCTCCCATTGGGCACCGCAGTTTTTTAACGGACTTGTTTCTTTTATTAAGTCGTTTTAGATGAATATTGTGATTTAAAATGTGCAAATTCTAACATAATGATCCACGGGTGTCATAGATTATAACTACAGAGCTGACACAAGCACAATATGTCTGCTTTAACATGACTGAATTACAAGTCGTACAGATTTTTTTTGTGCCCCTCACCCCCATTGTGGCTAACGCTAAATCGTGTATGTAAAGTGTATTACGCTGTACTTAGCCAGTGCCACCATCCATTGGAACAGAGCCAGGTAACACCACAGAGCTCTATTAGGTAATGATGGAAGAACACTATAACGTCCACTGCTTTGCTCTTTATTTTCCCTTTTCAAGACCTTTACGACAACCCCTCTGCCCTCTCAGTTTGTCTAGGTTTTACACCTGATGCCCTTCTAATTCTTAGCCTATTTGGGAGACTGGATGCATGATTTGACCTTGTGTCCTCTTCTCTCATCTTGGGCTGGTTAAGGTACATTATCCCACCAAACGATCTGCCCTTAGTTATTCACAAACAGGGACATATGTGAATTTATGTCAGATGCCCTTCCTGCCCTTTGTTGCTTGAGACTGGCACAAGCATGACCGCACACTCGCTTTTGAATTGCTTGCTTGGTTGACCTTGTGTCCTCTTCTCTCGTCTTGTGCTGGACAGGTTACCCCACTACGGTCTGCCCACGCAAGGTTTACACCAGATGCCCTTCCTATAGTTGCTTGGGACTGGCACAAACTTCTCCAACTGCAGTTTGACCTTGCGTCCTCTTTCGAAAACACACCTCCTTCAAACTTTTATAATCTCTACTTTCCCTCTTCGCGGAACAGATGCCAGTCACTCTTATCTCCGCACTCAGACCAAAACATTAAAGCAGATCAGCTGTGCCACATTTTATCCTCCCTCTATCCATGTGGCACAACATCTTAATTGATTTGTTCCAAAACCAGCTGAACTGACTCATAAAAAAAGAAAAAAGGGAAATCTGCGCTATATGCCCCTTAGATAA
>KN485322.1:4107-16434 GCA_000787095.1 Periophthalmodon schlosseri | reverse complement strand
AAGAGCGTCCAGCAATTATGTTGGGTATTTTGCGGACAAACCATATTGTTCATGGAATTTTTAGGGTCGAAGCGGAGGCCCGAGCTGACGATTTATGTATTCAGCTGGGGAATGGGGGCGGTGGGTGCTCTTGGTTTAAAATGGGCGAATTTCATCTGGCTGTAGCGGGGCCTAGGGCTTTAACATAGGCAGGACGGGTGCCAGGTCTGCTCCATTGGCTATTGTGCTTTAATTAACCTACATAGGAGCTGACTGCCTAAATGTGCAGTGATAGATAAGGCCCCCTTGGATGATTGATTTATTTACCGCACAAGCTGGCGATTTCCATAACATTACGGCCCCAATTACGACAGCCATAGGAGGGACAAAAGTCATTATCAGCCATGGTGTCGTCATATCTGTGTAGGGAGGTGATTGACATGTGGTTATTGAGCGAAAGTTCATAATGCACATTGTGGAGGAAATGGCGGCTATTTTTACCTGGCAACAATAGAAATTACTGAGAAAAAAATAAGAAAAACATCCCAGTTTTTAAGCATCCAGCTATTTAAATTTGAGCATTATAATTATAGTAATAGCAAGACTTCCTTGATTGCTGCTGTGTTAAAATTTCTGGATAATTTATAACTCCTTTTCGGAATTTTTGAGTTTCTAGACAATATTAGTGATGTAAATTTTAAAATATTTTCTTTCATGTATCTGTTGATTGTTGTTTGTTTGAATATAATGTCATTTTTCATTAATTAAATATGAGAATGAACGCATTATTATTATTATTAGTTTTTATCAAGTTGCATTCTTCAATTTTCTAACACAGCCCAGTAGACGTAATTTCATAAAGACATTTTTTTTTAAAAATGAACAAGCTAAACATATTCCTCTTACATATTTGTTGTTGGTCAGATAATTATTATAATGAACAACTGATCTTAGTTTACTCATTAATTGACCTGATTAAATAATTGGCTCTGTGCACAGTAGCGCCTGGCAACCTCACTGTTAGCGTCACTACTTCCTGTCCATGTGTTTTTTGCCGAGTCACTCTAAAATGAATAAATATTTAAAGATCAGACAGTCACTGACATGTTAAAAACTACACAACATGTTAAAAACTACACAAATAAAATGAACACTTCACCGGAGGACACTTCTGTGTTTAGAAAGAGAGATGTTTGTGTCTCAAGGCTAACGCTAATGCTAATTTTGAGGCATAATAAATAGGCTATTAAAACAACACCACAAACTGAAGTATTCTACATAAAAAAATAACTGGGTACTCTATATTTGAATTAATTTGAATTGTAATATGTTGTTTATTTTATGTTTTCTGGTTTTAATAAAAGTGACTGTTAGCTTTGAGACACAGTGAGCTAGCTAGGGTGCTGCTGTGCCTGTTGTTGTGCATAGTCAGCTGTAGGTAGGCTATGGAGAGCCTGGCATATTTATATATATATATATTTTATCTCTTTATTTGTAGACACAATTTCCGTTTGACTATTTTATAAAAAGAAATTTGTCCAAAACTAACCCCAAAAACATCCTAATCACTAACATTGCCCTTCTGTTGTTTAGCACGCACCAGTGACGTGTCCGCCATCTTGGGAAGGTCAGTGGAGTTGCGGTGAAGGACGTTATAGAGGAACTATAGAGTGACAGTAGTGGCCTATAATGAAGAGGGGGTGAATCGCAGACACTCTTTTATAAAGCAGGACCAGCGCATCGGGCCTTTGTCAAGTGAAGGCTGGCATGGGCCCAGCGCCAGTCTGAGGCACGACGTCTCCATCAGAGAGCACTAGAAGGTAACGCTGGGATTAAAATGGGCACTGCTGGCACACACAGGCGGCACAACCAGTTTTTTTTTTTCTTTTTTTTTTTTTTTCTCGCTAGGCCATTGTTCCATATGTGCTCCACCTGCGCCTCTCCAACACTCGCGCCAAACACACGCTAGCATCTGAGCTGATTGGAGGTTGCCGTGGAGACGCTGGAAGCCTTTGCAGAAAAAAACGTAGAGGGAGAGAGAGAGAGGCGGGGTGCGCGCTGTAAATCTCAACATGGTATTTTTTTAATTTAGGAAATTGGCAAAGGAAGTGTGGTAAATGAATCGTCCTTAATAATAATTCACATATGGGACAAAACACAATTAGGCTGTTTTTGGCTACAGGCAAAGAGCACGCCGCCGCTCCCCTCCGAAAACGTGAGCTCATCTCATCAAAGGCACTTGAGTTCTCCCTGTAGTCCCCTGTGTGGAAATACTGTGCCTCTATATCGCATAATGATGTTTATGGAAATAATAGCTGTGAAGATTTGAATCGGACACAGACAGAAGCGAGATAAAGACATCAATCAGGAGGAGGACAATACAGCATTCCTGATCAGCTCATTTGTAAAACAGGAAAAGTGGTTGGATTCACCAGATGCCATAACTTTCCACACTAAAGGGCTCATCTTACGCTATTTTCCAATCTATGTTATAGTGTCGTTTCCTCATCACAAACAGACCTGGAGTTGTGTTTTGTTTCAATCACACGTTTAACACACAAACCCCGCATATTTAAGCTGAGTTCTTCTCTCAAACAGAAAACACTCTGTTCCACCTTGTGATGTCATGTGGTAATACAAGAAGTGCTCCACTGTGTTTTTAGACTCCATACACCTTCACTAAAATCATTTGGATGATTTCAGCCCTGGAATTTCCAATCTCTACTGAACTAAAGGTCAAAGAAGCTGTTAACTTGAAAACTACCACTTCATGACATCACAAGGTGGAACAGAGCATTTTGAGCTTTGGAGATGTAGACAGACTAATAATAAAGTGTTACTCAAACATGTGTGAATGAAACAAAACACAACTCTAGGTATGTTTTTGATGACGTAACAGCATTATAACATGGCTTAAAGCTCACAAGAGTCAGTTTTGTGTAATATAGGACCTTTAAAATAGTGTTTTTATAATGAGAACATTATTATGTTTATGAGTGATATCTTTGTATTACTCTGTCTGTCCATATGGGAAAAAGTAATGTATGTAACACCACCATCCATTGGAACAGAGCCAGGTAACCCCATCGAGCTCTATTAGATAATGATGGAAGAACACTATAACGTCCACTGCTTTGTTCTTTGCTCTCCTTTTTCGAGACCTTTACAACAACTCCTCTGCCCTCTCAGTTAGTCTATAAATTTGCCATAAGTATTACACCAGATGCCCTTCCAATTCTTAGCGTATTTGAGAGCAAAATAGGATGGTATTATTCAAAACATGTGATTCTAGTCAGTTGAAAGGACTTTTTGTCAGAAGATTGGCAAAATGGTGGACTAAATACATAAATAATTCAAAAGCCTTGCCACATACATAGGCCCCTACCTCCATCTGAAATAACGACAGCAAATTCTCGAAGTTCATGAACACAGCCTACTGTATAAGCTATAATTAAACCAAATCGCACATATTTCCTCCTTAGCACTGTGGTGTTTCATAAGATCTTTTTTTTTTTTTCATAAAGTGTTGAGAGCGTAGGAAAGGCAAGCCGCAAAGCTCACCCGTAGCTTTTAATAACTGCATGGCCAGCATCCAACTTGAGCTGAGCACTGTGATTGGCTGATCCCTTCACACCCTGGCACCTGCAGCATTACTATAGGCCTGAATGTGTGTGTGTGCGCGTGCGTGTGTGCGTGTGTGTGTGTGTGTGTTGCACTATTGGAAGCATGACATGACGAGAATCAAAAACCTTCACCTGCATCCATGTGAGAAGCAAAATTATTAAAACGCTCTTAGGCCATGCGCGGTTGCATAAAATCCCCAAATTTTAGTGAAAAAAGTGGTTCAAAGAAGAGCTGCATTTGAATCTAATGAAATTGTTGAAATCTATAATTGTTACTGTGTTTATTTAGGCAGTAGAACGTTCTCTGTGTTCTGTATTCTGTGGTATCAGTAGAGACATTATTGTGAGTATCTGTACAGTTTCCGGATTTATCAGGCTAGTATTTTCGCTACTGTTTTGTGTATCTGAATGAATGAAGCTAAATAGGTTGTGTACATAGACTGTATAAAGAAGTGGACTAAGGGAGTGTGACGTCACCCATAGCGTTCGGCTCCAGGCAAATGAAGCTCATCGAGGCTAGAGCAGTTATAGGGGCCAGTTTCATATTTGGAAAGCGGAGCGGGAACATTTTAAGACCAAAATGACGAGTCTGACAGCAGCAGTTACAGAGAGAGGGGCCACAGTTTTCTGATGTAAAGTGAATTGGAGCCAGAAGCGCGCTCATGATCACTTCCTCTTTGGAATGTGGTGGTTAGCAGGTTAGCTATGTCCATTTATACATACAGTCTATAGGTGTGTGTATGTGTTTTATTTTGTGTATTTATTATCATTTTTACAAAAGTGGAAAGTTACATCAACTTCACTTCAATTTGTGGGCCTTGTTCACCTTATTCCGGAAGTTGCCGTGGGCACTGCCATTATCATTCAGGTTGTATTATTTTGCATGGAGCTGTTCATCTTGATAGAAAATAAATTCTATAGGGACTACAAATCAGCACTACTTTATATCATATTTTAAATCTACTTAAATAAAAGTATTTAAGTACCTGTTTAAAAATGTACTTTAAGAGTAAAAAGTATTTCACACAAGTGTTGTAGTAGTAGTGAAATTGATTAAATTGATTCATATTTTGTTCAAGAGTAACAATACAAATCTATTTCTTAATTTTTCTCATGAATTTTGTGTATTTATTTTTGTTTGCTTGAAAACTACTTTTTACCTTTCAGTCCAGTTCAAAAATGAGGTGAGTAGGAAAGTACAGATACTGCTCTCAAATGTAGTGAAGTAAAAGTAAAAAGTATCCACAGTAATATGTACTTAAGTAAAGTACAGATACCTAAAAATTCTACTTCAGTACGGTACTTTACTACTTGTACTTCGTTACCTTCCACCACTGCGGCAAAGATTTTAGCAAAACAAATCAGTAACCGGTAGTTTAAACCTCTACAAACATGTTTAGAAATGCAAAGTGTTCTTGTATGTTCCCGCTCCTGAATCCTGAATGTGAACTGAATCCTGATTTGAAAACACAAAACTCACTATTCATTTTTTCCCTCTAAAAATGGTGTTGCCGTAGTTCAAAGCACCTCCCGCGTATTTTCTTGGCTCTGTTTTGGCCGAGCAGGTGTGTGAGAGAATAAGGTGTTTCCTCTCTAAAGCGTTTGAGTTTGCAGACAAAGCCACAGCCCTGCTCACTGCTTGCTGTTCTGACCCGTGTATTTGCGTATGATTAAGGCCCCCCCCTGCAGAAAGCGGCTGGGTAAATATGATATGTGCGTTAGCCTGTTTGCTGTCGTTCATTTGAGCATTAATCCATAATCCAAACTAAACTGAGGTAAACAGCTGAGTGTGGTCGCCGTGGTGATTGTTCAGCTGTGATCCGAGCCGGTTAATGTCTGCAAAAAGGAGATTTAAGTGCAGATACTGCTTCAGATTTGGGATGTTTTGTCTTCCTCAGTAATATGAGAATTAGCCTACGTATATATATCCCTGTAACAAGGCCTGTGACGTAGCCTACTGTTACTACTACAATTACCTAATCCCACCTTTAATTAACTTAACTAATTCTGTTGACACTAGCCTAGTTAATTACTGCTGTTATCACAACTATAGTACATACAGGCCCATATTACTGTCCTTACAGGTCCTATATTACACAAAATTGACTCTTGTGAGCTTTAAGGCATGTTATAATGTTGTTACCGCCTCAAAAACATACCAGTCTGCCCCAGGGCAGCTGTGGCTACAACAGTATCTTACCATCACTGAGTATGGAGTGAATGAATAATGCACAGCTATATAAGACTAATGCATTATTATTAGGCCTATTATTAAAGGGCCCATATTACGCTGTTTTCTGATCTTTTCTAATGTTGTTTCCTCATCACAAACAGACCTGGAGTTGTGTTTTGTTTCATTCACACATTTTAAACACAGAAACCCTGCGTATTTAGGCTGTATTTAGGCTCTAGGTTCTTCTTCTCGCAAGCTTGAAATGCTCTGTTCCACCTTGTGATGTCATGTGGTGATACAGGAAGTTCTCCGCTGTGTTTTAGATAATGTCAGCTCTGGCCTCTACTAAACAAAAGGTGAAAGGTAGCTGTTAACTTGAAAACTACCGCTTCATGACATCACAAGGTGGAACAGAGCATTTCAAGCTTGCGTGAATGAAACAAAACCCGACTCCAGGCATGTTTTTGATGAGGTAACAGCATTATGACATGGCTTAAAGCTCACAAGAGTCAATTTTGCGTAATATAGGACCTATATGACCACAAATTTATTACATATTGCTAAAGCTGTTCATATTTTTTTTACACTTGGCGGATAGTGCAGTGTAGATGCTTGGATCTCAAGATGTGAGTTGTTTTTGAGGCTGCCTTCTTGACAGCCTTATTTGGGGTCATCAACATGGCCGCAGCACACACACTGACCTGCGAAGGAATTAGCTTCTGCTGCTAGCTCCCCCGCTAACCCGACAGCCCGACCAGACCCGGGCGCCGCCACAGGCACAAAGGCCCTGCACTGAGCACGGCTATTAATCTCCCCAAAAGCGTAGGAGTCACTGTCGGCCCCCGTGTGCTGTACCTGGGGTCTGCAGACAGGGGGCGCACTGCGGGGTGTAGATTTTGGCTCCTGATCAGATGGAGAGGGGAGAGAGAGGGTAGAGGGCGAGGGTTTACCTGCGGTCCGGAGCAGATGCAGGGCTGAGGGGGGGCTCCACAGAGGGTAAAGTGGAGCCTCATCTTTTAAGAGTTATAAATGAACCGTCTGCAGGAAGAGAGTGAGGGGAGTGACTCGCAACACTAGAATACATGTTTACTACACTGTATTTTTACTCAAAACAGATGATGAATGAAATGTTGGCTTTAAATACATAGTTTAGGTTAGAATTTTATCAAAAGCAATATTTGGATTTTAAAGGTCCTATACTGTATTACGCAAAACTGACTCTTGTGAGCTGTAAGTCATGTTATAATTTTATTACCTTGTCAAAAACATACCTGGAGTTGTGTTTTGTTTCATTCACACATGTTTTAGTAACACTTTATTATTAGTCTGTCCGCATCTCCGATGCTCAGAAAGCTCTGTTCCACCTTGTGATGTCATGAAGCGGTAGTTTTCAACTAGCTTTCAACAGCTCCTTTACCTTTAGTTCAGTAGAGATCGGCAATTCCAAGGCTGAAATGATCCAAATGATTCTAGTGAAGGTGTGTGGAGTTTAAAAACACAGCGACGCACATACTGTATTACCACATGACATCACAAGGTGGAACAGAGTGTTTTCCGTTTGAGAGAAGAACTCAGCCTAAATGTGCAGGGTTTGTGTGTTAAACGTGTGAATGAAACAAAACACAACTCCAGGTCTGTTTGTGATGAGGAAACAACATTATAACATAGATCAGAAAATAGCGTAATATGGGCCCTTTAAATCATTCTAAGATATTATATATGAATGGGAAAGGCGAAAATAATTCACATTTTTAGACTTTATATGCAGGGTTAGTATGTTAGCTTGGTATGAGAATAAACTATGTGATATTTTTTTATTTTTCCTACATTTTATATAAAATGCTAATGAGTATTTTGGGAAAAACTTCATAAAACATACTTTGAATATTAACTAAAGATCCCAACTGTTACGTAAGGAACTGCGTTCTCCCCAATGACTCTCAAACTGAAATATTTGACTATAACCTCTGAGAACCATATGCCAGCTCTGTATGCAGCTCAACATTTCCAGTTTTAAAGCCGTGTGCACTGTATAATACTTACCCTATGTAAAACCGTATGCATATTCATGGGTCTTTGCATACATAAGTTCTCCAGTATAGATTCATCATGGGACATCATCAAATTTAACCTTAAAAACACATTTACTAAATAATCCTCCCACACTATTCAAATAACAGAGTCATTTTGTTCCATGTGTTTTATCGTGTACTTTTGTGCGTTTTAAAAGGTCAGCTTACCTTATCGTCATGTGTTTTGTCGTCATGGAGAGAGTTGGAGTTGGCAAAAATCTGACTCAAAATTTTACTTAAAAAAATAAAAAATAAAAAATTTAAAAAACTAGTGCAAAGTTGTGGTCCATGAGAAGATTAAAAACAGTATTTGGAGAGATTTTTCTGATAGTAACATTCAAATTAATATGGAAAATGAATATAGTTTAAAGAAAAAATACACAAAAAGTTATTTTCAAAGCACAGACCACAAAAATGAGAAAAAGTAAATCATATCTGAAGCAACAGGAAACAAATGTTCAAATCGCTATTATTCCAACATAACATTTCCGAGAACTGTTTTACTGTAAAATACATACTCCAGTAAAAGTAAAAGTAAAACCAATTTTGGTAAAAAATAACTTAATGGTGCACTATGTAACTGTTCTGGTGGAGGGTGAGCAGCCTGATTGTCTCCAAGGAGATGTTATTGCTTTGCTTTAAAAGTTCCACACAACTTGTCTGTATCCATGGACACAAGCTGATGATGCGTTACAGGTTAGATCTGCGGAGAGGCAACCCCGCTTACAGTAAGAATGCATGTTTTTCCATGTATTTTTGAGCATGAACACACCCATAATTGTATAAATGCAAGATACATGCGCCTAATGCCATACTGTGGAATATTCACGGCAAAGCAATAGCATCGGCATAGAAACAATCACATGGCGGACCCTCCCTTCCCCCCAGAAATGTTACACAGTGCATTTTAAGCAAATTTTCTTCAGGATTTGTACTACTACTACATCTGATCTTTTAAAGGTTCTGTATTACACACAAAATAACAAAACACAACTCCAGGTCTGTTTGTGATGAGGAAACAACATTATAACATAGATCAGAAAATAGCGTAAGATGAGCCCTTTAAAAAAAACAACAATAATCACATCTCTACTTGTATCTGAGCAGGTCTGAACTATTCCCTTAGAATGAACTAGTCTGCTGAATATTGTTACGTAAAGACAAGACTTTGCTGCAGTTCTGCTCTGTCAACGGCTTATAAATTAATTAGGCGTCTCGTAGTCGCACACTTTTGTCTGATTCCCATGGGCGTGCGTGAACCCCACTCTTTGACCTTTGACTTTCCTTTTTAGGGAGGCTCAGGAAAAACAGAATTGAACTTTGTAGATCAAACCAAGACTAACTTTGCCCTAATTATCTCCCGTACATCCATTAGTCGTTTCAAAGAGGAGCAGATGTAAAAAATGCAGTGCCCCCTGTCAGAGAAGTGCTTAACTGCGGCGTAAATCAGAATTAAAGGAGGGGGTGGAGACTGAGGCTTTCTGAAGTTTGCGTTCATCACTATAAGTGTGTCTTTCCCATGGCTTCTGTCACCCTCACGTTTAGTTTAGTCTGGAGCCAAATGAGCTTGTTCAGAAAGATGGAAGAGGGATTTTAAATATAGAATTTTAGGGCAGATCTATTCTGCAAAATGGACTTTTCAGAGCTTATAGTTATAGTTATAGTTGTAGTTGTTTCACCATTTACTATCCACCGGAGGTGCCAACTCTTTGTTGTGTTTTCTAACACGGAAGTGAGCGGTCTTCTTTCTTTTATTAAGTCGTTTTAAATGAATATTGTGATTTAAAATGTGCAAATTATATCATAATGATCCACGGGTGTCATAGATTATAACTATAACGCAGACACAAGCTCAATAGATCTGCTTTAACATAATAGAACTCTCATTTACCCTGCAGTACCAGATCCACTGACCCACAGGTTGGCGGTGCAAACCCAGCTTCACAGATGAATGCTGTCGTTGTGTCCTCGGGCACGACACAACTCACCCCCAGTGTCTGTGTACACTGGTGTATGAATGTGTGTGTGAATGTGTGAGTGGTTCCTTGATGTAAAGCGCTTTGAGAGCCTTAAAGGTAGAAAAGCGCTATATAAAAAAGTGACTATTTACCGTTGCCACATAGGCACTATTATATACTTTTACACCTTTTATAATACAAAATAAATCTATACATTAATTTTTGTAGACATTTCTCTGTCTATCTAAAAGTAACTATATATATTGTTGAGCGCAGCCTCTTTCTGTCTTAGCTCTTAAACAAAAATACTGTGTCTTGCTCTGCCTGTACTTAAGCGTATGTGTGTGTGCATGTGCGTGTGTGTGTGTGAGTGTGTGTACTTGTCAGAATAGATGTATCCCACTGAGGAGCTGCTCTTTTCACCCTTGGGCCCGCCAACGCTGCACAGAGCCCACATTCAGACTCCCTGACGTTTGTACAGCAAATTCCATCTCCTCCATCGCCTTTTGATTCATACTTTTTTCTCCTCTCTCTCTTTCTCTCTTTCTCGCTCTCTTTCCTCAAATCCTCTTTTTTTATTCTTGGCTGTGAAGTACCTTTTTGTCCTCCGTTTGAACTTGGGTGAAGAATCGCAGAGCCAATGGAGGTTGAGGTTAGAGCGGGTGGGCAAAGTGAATCACGTTAGAAAAACAGATATGAAGAATTAGAGAGTGTGGTGACAGGGAGCATATGTTAAACGAGGCTAGAACAAATACAGAGCGTCGGCCCGTGTGAGGAATTAACTGTTCAAGTCAAAATGGGACTTAACTCTGAGATTTTGGAGATACTTCTACCTTCTTTTTCAAATGAGTTTTTATTTGAGTGAGCTATTACTTCATTCTGCAGTACTTGGTAGTATTTGTGTTACTTCATGTCCCTATTTAGCTGAATTAGAGACTTATATAAACTGTTATTTAGTTTATCTAGCCCATCTTCCTGCTGCTAGTAAAAACTCCAGCCATCATAAGCTTGCTCTAGTGTCTAGTGTGTTGTCTCTGTGTTGTCCTTGCGCTGTCTCTGCGTCGTCTCTGTGTCGTCTCTGTGCTGTCTCTGCGTCATCTCTGCATCATCTCTGTGTTGTCTCTGTGTTGTCTCTGCATCATCTCTGAATTGTCTCTGTGTCTCCTCTGCATCGTCTCTGTGCTGTCTCTGTGTAGTCTTTGCGTCATCTCTGCACTGTCTCTGCGTCGTCTCTGTGTTATCTCTGTGCTGTCTCTGCGTCATCTCTGTGTCGTCTCAGTGTCGTCTCTGTCTTGTCTCTGCATTCTTTCTGTGTTCTTTCTGTGTTCTCTCTGTGTTCTTTCTGTGTTGTCTCTATATCATCTCTGTGTCCTCTCTGCGTCCTCTCTGCGTCGTCCCTGTGTCATCTCTGCGCCGTCTCTGCTTCGTCTCTGCGTTGTCTCTGCGTCGTCTCTGCGTTCTTTCTGTGTTCTCTCTGCGTCGTCTCTGCGTCGTCTCTGCGTCGTCTCTGCGTCGTCTCTGCGTCGTCTCTGCGTCGTCTCTGCGTCGTCTCTGCGTCGTCTCTGCTTTTTTCTCTGCATTTTCTCTGTGTTGTCTCTGTAGTCTAGAGATGTCCACATGTTCCAGAGGGGGTCCGCTCAGCACAGCCCGTTCCCATGGCGTCCCGGTCCATCCATACTGTATGTTAGCGTGGATTAGTGGATGAAAGAATGCCACTGACTGTGAAATTGCCTGATTTTTATCGCGGCCGCAGCTGTGCACAATCCTCTGGCCTAATCCCGCATTGGTCTGGAGAGGCCTGGGCAATGGGGGGACCACTGTGGAGCGCCTCTAGAGTGTGTCTGTGTCTGTGTGTGTGTCACTGCATTTGATGAGGAAGTTATGAACGCTTTGGGCCGCTTCTTTCAGTGCACTAGTTAGCCCTGATAAGTTATTTCCACACCAGAGCAGACTGAGTTTTCATGTTATCAAGTGAATGTGGACCCGGCCGGTTTAGAGCTGTGGTGTAATATTATTATTGATGCGTTTGACTGTGTAATCATGTGGGTATCTTGCCAAACCTAAGCAAAGAAGTAAAAAAGGCATTGGAAAGTTGTTAATCTAAGTAGAAGTTTTTGTTTCGCTTACCCTACGTCACTATGCTAATGATATCAAAATTATAGATGATGCTTTAAAAAAAAGTGTAGTATTTTGTCCTATATCGTAGTGTTATGGTCTAAGGAAACACACTGAAGTTCTTCTAGTTGTTTATTTTCTGAACACAAGGGCTACTGTAGGTCGTAACCCACGCCAAGACAAGAGCAAAACAACTGCAGTCTCTTCTATAGACCGCATATATAAATGGACATAGCTAACCTGCTAGCTGCCGCTCTCCAAATAGGAAGTGATCAGGGCGCGCTTTCCGGCTCCATTGACTCTGGCTCCAATTCACTTTACATTGAAAAACTGTCGTCCCTCTCTCTGTAACTTCTGCTGTCAGGCTCGTCATTTTGGTCTTAAAATGTTCGTATTAACCCGCTCTA
>KN485321.1:86258-126256 GCA_000787095.1 Periophthalmodon schlosseri | reverse complement strand
AACCCAACACCGTACCACCACCATAGCCTCTAAACCCTACTCTGAACCTGTGACACGGTCAGCCCACACAGCAACTGGATTACATGGGTCTAAATTGTGTCATGAGAATATATTATAAGAATTAATTAATAAAAGCTACACCTAATTAACCTTATTAAAGCATGAATTCCATAGAGATACATTTGCAAAAGCAGTATAAAAAAGTAAATAATGACAACCCAATGAATTGCTGAGTCACTTACTGGTAAATACATTTATCGCAGTATAGTTGTTGTAGAAGATTAGAACCAACCACCTTCTGGTAACATGGAATACGCTTACAAACTGCACCGCTGTACTCAAGAAAAGAGGACTTTGACAGGACAAGCATTAAACCATTTAAAGGGTAACTTCTTGGACCTGTTGAACTTTATGACACATACCTGGAAGTGTATTTCTGTCCCCACAAAAATACCAAACGGTAAACTTGTTTTGACCCGGAATTGCATACCATTCATACCATTTTGTATACCTACAAGAGTTAAGAACACGTTTGGAGAATTTTAGGTTTTAGTATTTCTAAAGTTTGGGGGCAGCAGTAGTTCAATCATAGAGCTTTCACCCCCAACTCAAAATGATGGTGGCTGGACGCTGTTCCAACCAGTTCATACTATGTCCTTGCGCAAGACACTTCTCCTACCAGAAATGAGTGGTGGTGGTCCGAGAGGCCTTTGGGGCAGATTGGCAACTACTTTCCCATGACTCAGCTCCAAGGACAGCTGTGTCATAGCCCACAATTCACATCACATCTATATGTCCTAACCACTATTTTAGACCCTTTTGAAACTACTAGCCGACATCTGTCCTCTTTACACCGCACATACCAAGAAACTATCACTGCGTGTTTTGGGATGACTCCAGTTTTGGCACTAGTACCGTATTTCCAAATATCCTCACTGACATGTCGAGTTGCCGTGACACTTGGACGCATGAAGGTAAAACACTGTAAAAACGTCAACACCGCGATCAGGTCAAATTCAGTTCACATGAGACAAGCTCCACTGGCAGCTGAACAGACAAGCAACAAACCAGACCGTGCAGCCCCGTGGCCGACTTACACGCTGTTAATAATTACGCGTAAATAGGCCCATGTCAGGTTGCATTGTTCCCATGAAGTGGAAGACTTCGTCTCCTCCTACAGGCCTTGAGCATTTAGAGGAATCTAACCCCAATCCTTTGGCTGTCAGGTTTGGTCATGGGTGTGTCTGATTCCAAGCTATGGTTCCATTCAAAATGCCAGGAAAACACACTTTCAACCAAATGGAAAAAGAAAAAGTTATTTGAATTTGATCCTGACCAGTGAATTGTTTTCTGGTATGAAATTGACCATAGTTCATTTTCCGAGTTAGAAAACAGAATGATTGTAGTTAATTTAAATCTTCTTTCTTAAGTCCTTGTTAGACCTAATTTTAAAACATGTTTAATGCTGAATTTGATGTGGTTTAGTTCTCAGATTTTGTATAGTGGTGTATAGGGGCGGCTCACGCCAGATTGATATGTGTAGCACTCTGAATTGGGTTCTACACATTATCGATCACTTTCTCTCGCTGAAAGTCATCGGAAAACGCAGAAAGTCATGACGATTATTTGAATCTGATTGGTCGAAGCATCACAACTGCGGAACAAGATGAAAAATCTAACTTTAATTACATCCAATTAAGAGAAAAGCACAGACATCTTCCCTGTCCACAAATACACAAAGCGCTTACCTTCTGCACATTTTCACAAACAAAATAGTCCATATTGACGCTAAAATAGGTTGAAGTTCGTCTGTCGGTGTCACCGTGTTTGTTTTGGTTCACTTGAGCACTTTGCCTTTGGCTTCCGCACAAACGCTTCTGTTTGATTGGTCGCCAACCACCTGTCAGGCCCTATCGCACCAGTGGGGGCACGCCAAGATGGATTCTTGTGAGTTTGTGAACTCACAAATATTGCAAGAATCCATCTTGCTGTGCAAGGTTAGGCCAGTCCTGGTTCTTGTTTAATCCGGACTTAATATTGGTTTTAGACTTTGTTTAGTTTTAGACCTAATGTAGTCTGTATAAAGAAATTGCGTTTCTATGCTGTGTCAATCCCACACTGCCAGTTCAGTCCTCGTCACCTTGACCTATGTCATCACAGGTATAATACTCTATACAACGGAAGCATAGCCAGACTTCAATGGAATGAACAACACTATCACAATGTCTTGGGGAGTCACGTCTCCAGGTCCTGGGTCTCGTACTGATGGTAAATAAACTTCTCATGCATTAGGACTCCAGCCTCAGTTCTAATGACAGGTGGATTAGCCAATCAGGGGCATGAATGGTCTTGTCATATCAAATCAAATGGCTGCTTGCAAGGAAAAAAAAATATCAGAGGGGATTGAAAAACATTGCAGACTTATGCAGAATCAATGGGCAAATGAGCTGCGAGTGAATGTTGACCAGACTGACATCCATCTGTATAAAATATACAGAAAGATATCATTCAATTGACAAGGAAGTAAGCTGAGTCTACTCTCCACAAACATGACACTTGGCCTGGCCACGTCATCTGCTTATTTCCATGGAGATAAGTTTAATGCCTTACTGCCATATAATCCAAGCCAAGCAATAACATCTCAATTAATTTGAAAAAAAAAAAGAAAAACGAAATAAATGAAACAGCTAATATATCTTGCATTGTTTTCTCTTGTACAAAGTTAGCATTGCCCTGCCCTGGGACAAAGCTGTGCTCCCTCTGTCGTCATGACTTGTTGGATCTCCTTTCAGCCGTCCTCAGCTCCAGATGAGTGGGGTCAGGACAGAGGCATGTCTTTGAGCAGCAGCAGGTGTGTGTGTGTGTTCAGACATGTCCCACAAGTTCACAAGTGTCTGCTTTTATAGATCATCCCTTTATTTTTAGGCCAACTGGAGCGCTGCAAAAGTCAGTGTGGTGACATGTCTGGGGACGGAGTTCAGAATGACGCAATACTAACAGAGCGTAATGGTAAGTTGTCAAAATCCATGTGGTGGCCTTTTGATAAGGACAATACATCATTTTTGTCACCAAATTCCGCTCCTGGGAATCAGAATGTATACAGATCATTTTTAGTTTAACAAGGAATAAGCCATTATTTTTAGGTGACATTAGACAACCTTGCCAAAAAGATTGTCAAGAATAAAATAACGCCAACAACAATTTGTATTGTCTTTTTATTTAAGTTAGAATTTGCTAAGATAAAACATCTCTCTTTCAAGGGCCCATATTACACTATTTTCTGATATAATGTAGTTGCTTCATCACAAAAGACCTGGGAGTTGTTTTGTTTCATTCTCACGTTTAACCCACAAACCCTGCATATTGAGGCTGAGTTCTTAAACTGAAAACACTCCGTTCCACCTTGTGATGTCACGTGGTAATACAGGAAGTGCTCCACTGTGTTTTAAACTCCATACACCTTCACTAGAACCATTTGGGTGATTTCAGCCGTGGAATTGACATTCTCTACTGAGCTAAAGGTAAAAGCTAGCTGTTAACTGAAAACTATTACTACATGACATCACAAGGTGGAACAGAGCTTTGGGGATGTAGACAGCCTAATAAACCAGAATTACTCAAACATGTGTGAATGAAACAAAACACAACTCTGGGTATGTTTTTGATGAGGTAACAGTATTTTAACATGGCCTTTAAGTGTCCTCCGGTAAAGCAGCCTGTTCATATCATGAAAATGGAGGGAGACTGGGCTACAACAGCACCATGTAAGGACGCAACACGGGGACAAAGCTAATTATGGTAGTGGTAATGTTTTTGTGTATCATTTTGAAATTAAATATAAGTTAAGTTATAAAGTTGATTTGAAGTTGATTTTGTGTCAAGATCAAATCTAACCAATAATACGGCTTATATTACAGTAAGAAGTCACGGCTAACTGTGCATAAAATTCAGCTGACCAAAGCAGCAAGTGGCTCAGTGTTCAGTGTTGACCAGCATTTGGCTAGTGGGCCAGTGTTAAAGAGCCTGTACCAGATTTCCCAACCATGGGTCAGGAATATTTCAGTTATAACTGTTTACCCTGCCCACTCTGAAATTCACCACAACACAGAAACCGCCGCTGTTCCTAGCAGTTGCTTTTCTTGTATTTATTATTACTCATCAAAATGACCGCAAAATATATGTTCAGTCTGTTTTTTTTCCTCAATATGAACACTACATTACACTGCATATTATAAAGAGCAGGTCCTGTACCTGAATTTTTCACATAAATAAATAAGCTAAATAAGTCTGCTGCAAGCTGCCTGCATCTGATTCTAAAGCATTTTACTGTCCGATATCAGGAAGTGTGTGTTAACATGCTAATTGTTGCCAGCTTTACTGTCCCAGCAAACCAATTAGGCAAACTAATTAGGATACTTGGAATGCATAAGGTAAGGGAGGAATAACTTTGGACTCTTTTGGACTCTGCCCACAACCACATTTCAAATAGAGCTGCTAAACTGGGCAGTGACTGTGCACTAAAGAAGAGAATGAGAGAGGAGGGGCGGGGCCTGGATGTATGTGGAACAGTGTGATTGGTCGAACAGGCCACACGAGGCAATACAAACTTAGATTTAGGCATTTTTGACCGGAAAGCTGTAAATTTACCTAGTTTGCGCTAAAGTTGCCAATAAAATAACTAGGAACAGCAGATAATGCTATAAAAACACCGTATACACAGTTTAGTAGTGAAAAGGTGGATTAAGTGTTGGAACTAAACACTAAATTCACTTTAAAATGAATCATTAACCAGAAGAGAAAAAAAAAGTTCAGGCCCTTTAATGCAATTCCCTACAGGTACAAGTGTGGCAAGTGCAGCCATGCAGGACTAGCAGTGGAGAAAAACCATATAAGTCCATGCCCTCTCTCTACCTCACTGTTAGCTGTGACGCATAGTGCAGTCGCTATACCCACGCGGTGCCATTCCACTGCCTGTGCCTGTACTAGACTGTGGTAAAGTAGCCCTCTCCTCCACGTCTGAGCGATTCACAGACAGACAGTATGTATGTGTGGGTCTATGTACCAGGTGGGCCCACCACAGCAGCCAGATGGCAATCAAGGCTAAACCAACAAGCAGTCCACGGGATTACAGTGAGTGTGGAGGCAATTAATGCGGTACAGAATACAGACCGGAATCGTGTTAGTGAAAGTATGTGTTTGGGAGGGAAAATGTTACATGGACCAACAGTAATAAAGGTAAGGTTAGATTTTATTTTGTAAAGTCATCCCACTGAGAAAGGCGAAATGCAGTCGGACTTTGCACTGTGGCGTAGATGCAATATGGAAAGATACATATGCGTTTTTTGCTAATCAGTAAACAACTATAACATACATCATTATATTTTGTTCACTGTAAAACACAATTTGGATCTATCTGTCTTGAGGTCTTTCATCATAATTTAATTCTTCACAAAGAACTCTGTGACATGTTTGAACCCTGCATGTTTACCTGCATGACTACCTCATGTTGAGGACTTTACCTATGGCGCATGTTTTGGGTAAACCGGAGTGCCCAGTGGAAAAAAACACTGCACAAAATGCAGGACAATACAGGATTACTCAAACATGCATGAATCAATCAAAAACAACATTGAGTAAATTAATGATGAGGGAACACCATTCTACCAAGCTCATAAAAGTAGATTTTCTCCTTTAAATGCATGTAATTGCCATTGTGCTAAGTATAGTTTGGTGAATTCACAAGTGAATCAGGCAACGGCACTGTTGAACTTAAAGATTGATAAGTTCCTGGCTCAAGATCTGGGTTGTCAGGTGTACTGCACCAGTGGCATTGAAAGATGTGCAAAATGCAGAGAGAAAATGTAATAAATTACACCATATTATAGTATGTATTTACCTGGTTCGTCTGTTGAATATACTTCATTCCACAGTGGGCCACATTTCTGAAAAAAGCAGGTCATCTGAGGCTACACTTCTTCTTAGGTTATGTGCGGCATTACAGACTTTGTTATAGGAATGTATGTGTATGCAAATAAGACAAGAAAACAGACGTTGACAGCTGTCTTGCAGCTTAAGTTGTGACATGCCAAGTACTTAAAGGCTCGAAGAATGATTTGACTTCACTTGTCAAATTAATGATACTTAGCTAACTTGATGTTCTCTTTTCAAGCTCTTGAATAATTGTCTGAAAACATTTGCAAAAGCTGTTAGTACTACTTATTCTATTAAGTTGAACTCATTTCAGTAGCAATTCCTTTTTCTTAATATAAAAATGTATTGTTTATGTGTAGATGACTTAGAGTACATGGCAGGTTTTACTATTCATATCATTAAAACATAATTAACATAGTATTAAAAGGTTTGCAAAAAATTGTGTTTACAAATTCTGATGAAGTTATAATTTTACTTCCTGGTTGGACATGGGAAGCTGTGACAGTAGAGGTAATGGTGCATTCCAGGCAACTGGTCACTGGGATATTTCCCACCTCCCACTTGGAAAAATGCCCTGGAACACCTATTGAACTGGCAGTTACCACATGCAAACTGGCAGATCAGAGGACTCCCACTTCAGATACAAGTTCAACAGTGACGTATTACAACAATGCTAATCATCACAAGTGAATCTGAGTGATTAACTAGCACATAAATGACATAAACATTTGATACAGGTTAAATCTGACCATATTCTGTCGTTTAATAGGTTACAGACATTTGTTTGACGTTTACATTTCTTTATCCTGCAGTTTAGCATTAGCCATGTTGTTTACATACGAGTTAATTCAGCTGGAGCGCTCTGAGGTTGGAACTGGTAACGTTCAACTGGGAAATATCCGACCTCCCAGTTACATGGAAAACCGCATTATTCCATTATTCCTTAACTATATTGTAAACAAGGGTCAAAATAATTGACAAAAGATGTATTGAAGGGATAGGAGGGATTAGAGTGATTCCTTTTTAGAACAACTTACTGTAATGCTTTATTGTTTTTTCAACTTTCTTCACAAACTGCTGCCTGATTAGTGAAAATCTATGATCAATATTAACCAGAGGTACTGTTCCATAAAGCCATAATTACAAATAAAAACCTGTTGTATAACTCCAATGTTCAAATCCGTAAACTACCTTCCCCGCTGCACCTACCTTCTATTGACCTATATTCCCTCTTAAACACACATGTATACAGCACACAAAGCTGTCAGTTCAAAGTGCGGTGTCAGGTGGGGCGCGTCCTGTCTGCTCACCCCTGGGTGCTGCTCTCCTTTGGGTGCTGCTGGAGATGCGCCACGGCCCATCAGTCACTGCAGTCAGGGAGAGGCTTTTATTAAAGTCTGTCAGAGGAGCAGAGGTGCGCCGCCGGCCGAGCACACATCACCGACGCTCTGACATCTTCTTTCATCTTCACCTTTTCTCCTCTTGACAGACGCCATTTTGGGTGCCAGTCAGATTTTTTTTTACTCCCTTTGACTCAAGGCTGTCTCAAAGGCAGGCTTAATCCACTGTATTGTGAGGCGAGTGCATGACAGCTCGGAAAGACTGGGTTAGGGTTTCATGTTCTGCCTAAGAAAAACTCATGTGGGGAATTTAAAAGGTTATTTCGCCCATGTTGTATTCTTTTGTTAGTTTAGATAGTGCAGCTAAACAATGTAGCCACAAGATTGTATGCTGGTAACCGCTGAAAGCCTGAAATTGGATTAGCGGCACTGTTGGTATGAGTTAAGGGAGCAGGTTCATTCCTTGAAACACATACTCACTACGTTTCTATGCACGCCAGGAAAAGCGGATAACTGGCTTAGCCCAAACAGATTTTTCTAAATGCGTGTAAACCCGGGAACTACGATTGAGTTGTCGTGAATCGAATCTGGAGAAGCGGATACGTACTCGGATACCTGCTGCATGTAACCGCGCAGTCCGATTTACACGAGGCGCACGCGAGGAGAGGCGTTCAACTGCATGGGCCAGGAAAATATTAGACTAATTTTGTATCAGCAGCGACGACAAACTACGGCATCTCCACCGAGCGCATGTTGTTTTGTTTTGGTTCGCTCTGCAACATTAAAGTGAAAATGAAACTTGCCAGAGCTTCACTGCATATGTGCTGTGAAGAGCAAATAACTTGTAACACAGTCCCTAGCATGTCTGAAAATAAAATGCTCAGTGTAAATGAGATGTCGCTTATCTATTTCTTCCAAAAGTGTGGTTATATCTATGCTAGTTGTTTTTATTAGTAACTGGGATATAGCTGCAAAGTTTTAGTGCTAATGCTAACTTATTACAAGCACCTGAACGCCTCGTAGCCGCTGTTCACAACTATTTGCTTCTTTGGCCTGCTGTAGACTGGGACAGGAGTGGTCTGACAGGTTTTGGGCCAAAGATGATTTGAATTTGGTTGTTTAGCGCACTCGAATTCCTCTGCGCGTGTAAACGTGACTGTTGTTGTATCCTACTTTGTCCAGTGATGTTTGCAACAAGAAGGACATCCAGTGTTAAAACCAGCAATATCATTCCACCACCCAGTACCAGGCATTAATATGTGGTCCCTAACAGTCCCTAAATCAAACTGATACCATAATTTATATAATCCACTATATAAATTATTATTATAAATGATCCACTATAATCCAGTTGCCGTTTTACCCAATAAGAAGGGATGTAACGATATCCAAATCACACAGTACGATATTATCATGATATGCATCTCACGATACAACATTCATTGCGATATTTTCGAAACTTTAGAGACTTTAACTGCATTGCAGAAATACTACTTTTTCCTTTTAAAATGCCTGTCCGAATCATTACTATCAAAATCCATAGAACTAAGTGCTTACTAACAGTTAATTGTAGTGCCCTGAAAATGGGGCAAAGGATCATGGTCGATGTAGTTTCCCTTTTTTTTAGTTGCTGCAACAAGGATTTAAGCGAAGGAGCTTGTGGTTTGATATGTAGAGACGTTTGACGATACAATATCACAATATTTTGGTTATGGTTACATTCGACCTTCAGGTTAGTGAATATACAGGCTAATGTTATTTCCATAAGATCACTGCAGACTATGGAGGCCCCTCTGATAATGTATCTGATTTATAATATTGGGTTCTATGTGACTTCAGGTTGTACTTCCACTACACACACACACACACACACACACACACACACACCAGGAAAGCTTCTTGGCCTATACTTTTCTTGGCAGACCCGGCTAAGGTAAGTTTACATATATCCAGTGCATTCAATTAACTCATAAATCCTCTTCATTAATCCAAGAGCAAACAAGGGTGTAGCACCAAATTCTGGGCCCTGGGTGCAAATCATCTTGGTGGGCCCACACTACATGTTGCCTGGTAGAAAATGCACATTACAGACTTTGTAAAGAGCCCTTCCCTGTTCTGGGTTCTGGGTAAACAGTACCCTACACCCCCCAGTCCAACGCCCCTGAGAGCAAACACACTGGCTGTGGCTGCATTTGATTGAATACTGTACTACCAGCGGTGGAAGAAGTACTCAGTTTTGTTACTTAAATAAAAGTACAGATACCAGAGCAAAAAAAATACTCAAGTGAAAGTATCACATAAAAAAATCTACTTAAGTAAACGTATTTCATGCAGCTTTTGAGATCTAATAAAGCTTAAAATGTAGTGATTTTGTTCAACAGAAACAGTTGAATCATTTTTGTTTGTTAGTTTGGAGTTTCTTCTGTATCCTTTTGTTTGCTCAAACTACGAACTACAAAACCCCTCAGCCTTTTCAGCAGGTCTCAAACAATCATAAAAAATACTTTTACTTTTCAGTCCAGTTAAAAAATGTAGTGGAGTAGAAAGTACAGGTACCTGCTCTCAAATGCAGTGTAAGTAAAAGTAAAAAGTAGCCACTGTAAAATGTACTTAAGTCCAGATGCCTAAAATTTATACTTAAGTGCAGTACTTTACTACTTTTACTTCATTGCGTACCACCACCGCTGTTAAACAGGACGTCCATGTACCAATACCGATACCGCGAATAGCTATAGGTAGAACGAGATGTAAAAGGCAGAGGCTCAAACTGGCTTATAGATTTCTAATACCTTGTCAAATGTTGATTTATTTGAAGGAGTGACATTGTTTGATGAATAAATACTTAAAGTGCAGTTCACACATAGTTGTGGGCACCTGTTGGCAGATGGAAGTAACATCTGTTTGACTCTGAAAATGTCAAAGTAAGTAAATGTTAGTGACAGGACACACCAAACACAGAGCCTGTTTCTTATTAATGCGATATTAATGACTGTGGTTTATGAATGGATTTGATTTATTAGACTTCACTAATTAAACAGAAGATTAATGATGCTGTTAGATGTCAGAAGTGCCACACAGGTTTTCAATTGTGCGTGCAAGCGATTTCATTTGTGGTTCTTGTTATTAATTAAGTGATTAGACTTTGGAGTCCTATTTCCCATGGTTAACTATGAACATAAAAGTTCAGTACTGAAAAACTTTTAAAAATTGTATGTTAATTGTAAGTTTTAACATATTACGCTATTTTCTGATCTATGTTAAATTGTTTCCTCATCAAAAACAAATCCAGAGTGTTTTGTTTCATTTACACGTTTAACGCACAAACTCTGCATATTTAGGCTGTGATCTTCCCTCAAACTACAAACGCTCTGTCCCACCTTGTGATGTCATGTGATAATACAGGAAGTGCTCCACTGTGTTTTTAAACTCCATTCACCTTCACTAGAATCATTTGTATGATTTCAGTCCTGGAATTGCCCATTTCTACTGAACTAAAGGTAAAAGGTAACATGAAAACTACCGATTCATGATATCACAAGGTGGAGCAGAGCATTTTGAAAAAACCACAACTCCGAATATGTTTTTGATGCGTTAACAACATACTCACAAGAGTCAATTTTGCATAATATAGGACCTTTAAAGTCTACAATGTGTGAAATTCATGATGTGGATCTAATGACTCATAAATTTCTTGTATTATGTTTATATTTCAATTTGCTGATCAAGTTTTATATTATCTATACATTTTCGCTATAAAATTCCAGAAAACATGCTTACCACTATATCAGTGTATTTCGCAGCGTACAATCTGTCAAATAAACCTTGTGCGGCTCTGCTAATGGCCCTATCACCGCTGTTTTTTCTCACAAATGAATTACATCAACAACACAAGCCTTACTGAGGAAAACCAGCTCTCCTCGGTCCCACCAACGCGCCTTGCGATTTTAATCACGTCCAAATGATTTATTTAAACGTCGACGCAGGTGTCACCTCGCTTCCTCTCATTTCTCAAATTGTTTGTGTTCTTTTCTGGATGATAAATGTATCTTCAGACAAGCTCAATATGACTAATTATGTCTGAAATATCAAGACCAGATGTGGAGCTGAAGGGAGATGAGAGCAGACAGCCAAAAGCCCTTTTTCACTGGGACAAAGCAGTTAGTGTTCAAAATGTGTTAGCAGTGTCAACTCTCAGATGTGATTTATCCATTAGGCTATACATAAAACTGTCATTGAATTAAAAATAAAAATCTACTTAAAATAATAAAGCTGGAAGATGTAAATACAACATAGAATCTCGGGATAATCTGCACTGCGTAACTTTTCTGATGCTTGTTTCCATGGAGATGTTATGCTTTTGCCTGTATTGTTCCACAGTATGGCACAAACGTTATCCATCTCTATTGTAATAAGCAATAAACCCTCCTTTAACAGAGTGTCTTGCTCAAGGACACAGTGGGGGCATACACTCGTAGCACTCTAACAATATTGACCACTATGTAGAGCAGATGTCTAGTCCCAAAACTATGAATGTTTAATAAGATTGTAAACAGCAGGAGGTGTAAGAGCTAAAAGGTCAGTTTTGCACAATCTTTATCTCTCAAACTGAAAACACTCTGTTCCACCTTGTGATGTCATGTGGTAATACAGGAAGTGCTCCGCTGTGTTTCAAAACTCCATACACCTTCACTAGAATCATCTGGCACATTTCAGCACTGGAATCTCTCACTTGAATCCTACTAAACAAAAGGTAAAAGTTATCCGTTAACTTGCAAACTACCGCTTCATGACATCACAAGTTGGAACAGAGCATTTTGAGCTTTGAAGATGTAGACAGGCTAATAATGCAGGATTACTCAAACATGTGTGGATGAAACAAAACAGAACTCCGGGTCTGTTTTTGATGAGGTAACAACGTTTTAACATGGCTTAAAGCTCACAAGAGTGGATTTTGCATAATATAGGACCTTTAACCATTACCATAAGCATTTTAAGAAAACCACGGTAAAATACAGTTTGCGTTGAGGCTCCCTCCCGCATGTGTTTTTGCTCTAAACACTAGCCTTCATGGTGAGAAGTTCCACAGAAACAGGTCATAAATCTAACCTGCTGATGGCCTGTTTTCCTTCTTTATTTCACTCAACACCTCACTCCATTCAAACCTCACTCCCAGAATCCTTCTCCACTCCGGGGTTGATCCACTGCCCAGAAACTGCAACCAGACTTTACAAAAAAACTCTTTATAAATCCCCTCTTTTTTGCATTTTAATCTCCGACAAAATGTACTTTTTCTTGATTTATGTCATTCTTTATTTCCGCTTCACGTCTGAAAGTCTTGGATCGTGTCGACTTAAGTGGGAAGTGATTGGTGTTCCTCCATCTATTGGCTCAAACTGCGATAATGTTCGGCGCTGAAGCCAGGGCGAAGAAAAAAATAAAAAATAAAATAAGAAATGAAAAATCCGCCGTCCCCGTTGAAGAAAAGAAAATCAAAAAGGCCCCTGCAGGAACATAGCTCGCGCTGACACCTTGACAGTTTGCCATGAGTGACGTGTGATCTGTACAAATTTCAGGACTAATAAATCTACCTGTCAGAGCGGGCGACTTGAAAGCTTCTAGGCCCCGCGGCACGGCTTAAACACAAGTCGTGTTGATGAAATTCTGTAGGCTGGAGAATTACGGCTGTCAGAAAAACGCCCACATCAAACCCGGAGTCCTTGGCTTGGCTCCTTCTCTCCCTCTCCTCTCTCAACACCCTTCCCCTCCCTCCTCCTCCCTCCTCTTCCTCGCGCTCTTTCTCTCAACGCTCGGAAAGTGAAACATAGCAGTTCTTTCAGGGTGTTTCGGAGGCCCTCATTACATCATTTTGACACCCCGTAGGTCTTGAACAGAGTAGTACAGTAGCCAACAACCACATTCCAATATGGGTACTATAAACATGTATTGTGTTATATGTATGGGAGCTGTCAAACACACAAGGTCAAACGGGTTTGCTTGGGCTGCACTGAAACAAAGTGGAAGGAAACTTTGCTTCCTGTTCCTGCGTTCAATCTTGAATGTCTCCACTATTTCAAAAAGTGAATAGGTTTTTGTAGCAAGTTTTTGCAACACTGCATGTAGGAACTAGCAATTTAAGTTTCTTGCAGTGTGTTATGTTGCCACTAGCGGTCACTAAATACCTCAGTATTTACCTTTAATGTTAACTTTTGAAGCATAAAGATGTTGTTTTTGATGAATCAATTACTGGTAGATGTGATGATGTCGTTTTTCCAGATGGGGGTAAGAGACAGATTTTTCTATAACATTGTACTTTGTCATGAAATATCTAAACAATAAATACACAAATGTTTTACCTGGACCCATTAAGTTCTTGTATTACAACACAAATCTGCATTTTAACAGTATTTATTTTAGCTGCCCCCATCTGTATAAAATATTATTGGCCTACAGCATGTGGTGATGTCACCTGAAACCCAGCAGTTGGTTATATGTTGGAACTCAACCTCCTTTGAACTAAATGTAATTAGATAGATGTAACAATATCCAAATGTTTTGCCTACCTCTGAATACTGCTTCATTTTATAAAACATACACTGCCCTTTCAGTGTCCAGAGTGAAGTTTACTTTAAGACTTGGGCTGCAGGCCTTTAATCGCTTAGTTGATTAATCGATTAATCAGTCGATGGAGTCTTAGTCAAAATTTGTATTAGTCAACTAATTATTTCATTTAGATTAAAATGATTTATATGGTACAACAGCAGAAAGGAGAGGTTAGTAGTGAGTGAATGAGTTGTCTGAACGTTTGGCATTTTTTGGATTAAACTCATAAAAGTTCTGTTTTTATCTAAATACATTTTCCTAGTATTTTTTCTGCACAAATTGTTGTTTTTGTCTGAACTCCCGTGCAGGTGTAGTGCATGTCCTCGCTCGTCTTGTGAGTGCAGTTTGGGTCAGATACATAGAGACACGTAATCGTTTTGAGAACTTCTGCCATTTCTTTAGTCGAGTACAGGCCTATTAAAGACAATGGCTGCGGTTACATGCAAAGTCTAAATCTGATTATCATCCGATTTTTGAGTTATAAAAGTAAAAGTTAAAATGAAACAGCAGCAAAATCATTCATTTTTTTATTCTGATCATGGTCCCTCACATTACTTACGTCAGATTTTGCAGTTTGCAAACTGCTTTCACTATCAGTCCTTATTCAACTGTTAATGTAATATGTTGATTGATTGACCCCAACAAAGAAGGTAGTCACTATTAAAAAGTCTTACATGCAATAGGCCTACGACATCAAGTTAAATTATAGGCTTGGACATTCCTGCACATGTAGTTGCATGTATTGATTGAAGATCCTTCAGGTTATTATTCAAATAATGTACTTTCTTTCGAAGATTTTGGTAACCAATGGGCTATTACTAATGTGTGGTTTAGTTTGACATAACCAGTCTTCTGTGTAATCTCTCTTTCGTCCAGGTATGATCCATAGCAAAAGAAAATTAAATTCTCTCAAAAGTTTTACAGTGAAACATCCTGGTCACATTTTTATACCTCTGCACCTTCAAAGCGCTTTACATCAAGGAACCACTCACCCGTTCCCACACACATTCACCCACCAGTGTACGTAGACACTGGGGGGCAGGGGGGTTAAGTGTTTTGCCCAAGGACACAACAACAGCATTCATGTGTGGAAGCTAGAATCACACCACCAACCTGTTGGTCAGTGGATCTGACCGCTTTACCAATGATGTTTATGTCGAGAGCGGGATTCAAACCCCCAACTTCCGATCAGTGGACAAACACTCCACCAACTGAGCTACTGTCGCTCCCACCTCACCCTAAAACTTTTGTCCAGTTGACAGAATATAATTTTTCTTTTGCTATTAACTAGTCTTGTTTTTCAAATTGATTACTGGAACTAAGGCAGAAATAATCAAAGAAACTACTATCGACAATAGAAAAACAGTATTACCACCAGAATAACTCATTTCACCTTTTGACTTGAAAGGTGGGAACTCCAGATTTCACAAGATGGCCGCTTTACAGTTGCGTCATTTACATACCAAAAGCCCTATAAATCAACCACTCAGCAGTGCCCTCCTCCTACTTCCACATCCTCCCCTGCCCTCTCTTTCAACACATTTATTCTTGTTTATCTTTGATCCGGATGACTCCTTTCAACCTTCAACCGACGCGTCCTGTTAGCAGTAAATCATCTTTGTGTGTTTGGGAGCTGATTTCACTATAAATGTTTCAAGTTAGACAGCTCTTCAAAGGAAAGTTAAAAGTTCACTCAGGACCTAGGGGCAAAATGGTACTCGTAAATGTCAAAAGGTGTGGTGGTGTGTCACTTTTAAGGTCGCGCCCCCTACTGGTGAGCTGTGATATTTCATTGACAGCTGAGGGGGTTGTTAAAAGTGCCATACGAGGTTTTTAATTCACATTAGTCCTTCGTTTGAGGGAGACGTGATAGTGGTAGAAAATGACAATGGAATCGCAGCAGGGGCTAAAGGTCATGTCAACACTTCACAAATAATTCACTCTACACAATCTGACATGAGAAAAGCATATTATTTTGAATTAGTCACCTGGCCACTGATTGTTAATCATTTTTATATTTTTGTTTTTGAATTTTACTTACAGATTTAAAGTGTCTGTTCCTGTAGTTGAAGCAAAATTAGCTTTGCCCCAAGACAGATATATTGTAAAAGCAGCTGTTAAAGTAGAAATGAGACCACTGTGTCTCATTACCGCAATGGCTAAACGCCGCTTTGGTCTAGAAAAGTGAGGAATAACTTTGGACCGCTGCAACCCGTTTCAAATAAACCACTTCTGTTTTTCACCTTTTTAAGACACTAAATATTCCCAGAATGTAGTTAATGTGCCCCACAACTTAGCAAATATGACTATATACAATATATTAATTGCCTGGCAAATCCAGACTGATATCTTTCTATATTTTTTGTGCAGATTGATATCAGTCTGGTCTCCACATGCTCCGTTGTGTCTCAAGCCTGGTCAAACATGATCGTGTACTCAGATTTGTTTTTTTCTGTGACACATGTGAAACAAAGGAGCTCACTGGTCACGATTTACAAATAAAATCAAATTTTTCTCTCCTCAGGTTAACAGAGTTTAGTGCTTCGCTCATTGATTCTGCAGAAATCCACGATGTTTTTAAGTCTCTGTGATATTTTTTCTTTTATTTTTTCCATGTATGTCCCCTATTAGCTAAACCACCTGTCAATCACACCCATTTGAAAACAAGGAGACTGACCAGACTTCATCTTTGTCATTTGAAAACAAGGAGACTGACCAGACTTTCATCTTTGTAAAGTATTGAAGAAGTGTGTATTCTGAATCCCAGGCAAATATATTAATGTTTAATGACATTAAACATGTCTATCTTTCATTAGAAGTGTTTTTATTGCTCAAAAATACCTTGAAAAACATGCATTATTATTGTGAGCGGAGTTGCCTCTTCATGGATCTGGCCTGTCACTTGTCCTGTTGGAGCGACCGTTTTGCATGGAGATAGATAAGCAGATTAGTTTAATATGCCATACTGTGGAACATTCCAGGTAAAGCAATAAAATCTCCATGGAAACAAGCAGAAAAGTTACACAATGCACTTTTGTATGTAACACAGCGAAGGCCACAGCACAGTAAAGCAATCAAGCCAATCCGAATACATTTTTATTTCATAGGCTGTCCAAAGAATGTGCAAAGCTAAACGGAGTCACAGGAATTGCTGTCAAAACCAATTTGACGTTGAAAAGAATTTGGATTGTGTTGTAGAGTAGATGGATCAAAACAGACTGCCAAAGAAAATAACCTGGTAGTAGCAAATACATCATTTAAAATCATGCATGAGAATTTTAAGAAACAACATATTTTGAGATAGCGTGTTCTATTGATGCAGGCATGGGACTACTTAGAGTGGAATTTTACTAAGACTGGATAATAAATCTTACTGTTTAACTTAAAGTTGTGCCATGTAAATTTTCTGGCGAAGGGTCTGCCACTTGCTTTGCCTGGAATGTTTCGTAGTATGACATTACATGTATCTATCTAGCATTTATTTAGTCACAAGTGGTTTTACTGTTTAAAAAACACCTTAAGAAACATGCATTATTACCGTGAGTGGGCATGCCTCTCCACAGATTTGACCTGTAGTGTCAACTGATTGTCTCCATGAAGATATATTAACGTAAAGTCATACTGTGGAACATTCTAGGCCAGGGGCCGGCAACCTTTAACACCCAAAGAGCCATTTGGACCCGGTTTTACCCGTACGCTTTGTATAAACAACTATAGTGTGTTGCTTATACAGGGGTCCCCAACCTTTTTGCACCATGGACTGGAATAATGTAGGTTTTATTTTCATGGACCGGCCTTCTACGTGTGTCAGATAAATATGGCAAAAATAAGTTAAGGGCATAAAAAATACAACTCTCCATACCGCTGAATCAGTGGGAGCCCTGCGCTTATTGCTTTGCGATGAGGTGGTCCCATCTAGGAGTGATGGGAGACAATGACACCCGCAGTGTGTTTTTTATGTCCAGTCTGCCCCGTAATTTTGTCTTGGTTGCCGTCACTGCTGAAAAGCCCACTTCACACAGATAGGATCTTGGAAATGGTAGTAAGGTTTTCAGTGCTCTTATGGCGATGTCAGGATATTCTGGCTTGATTTTCATCCAAAATGTCAGCAGAGATGTTGTCTCAAACATACGTTTAAGACCACAGTCATTTGCAATCTCCAACAGCTGATCCTCTTGTTGTACAGACATGCTTGATTCGCCCGGTTTAATCACAAAAAACTCTAAAGGCTTATCTTTTAATCCCGGGTGCTTAGTCTCCATGTGCCGAAGCAGTTTTGAAGGTTTCATTGCCTCGTTAGCTTTTCCCCGCATATTATGTAGCGCAGACTCGGCACGTGAGAGTCACCTGTAGCGACAAACCCATATTTTAAATAGGACTCCTGGTATTGTCTGTTAAATTTAGCTTTTTCTCTTGGCTCTTGGAGGTCATAGGCTCCTCTTCTGGCTCCTTAGTTGGCCTTTTCCCCTTTGCAAAAAGGTTCTACAAAGACTTTTGTTTTTGGCTCATTTTTGCTATCTTGTGGGTCTATTTTTGGGCAGCATGTCTGATATGTTATACGTGATACATCATCGCGGAGGACAAGAGCATATCTAGCACAGATATAATGTACTTGCCATTATATCAAAAGAATTTCTGTGGCGATTTCCTATCAGGATTTTCATTATATATCTATGGACAAGCTTATTAGCGTGTCATGAGGGACAGGCGAAAGTTACGTCGGAGAAGATGCGGTCGCTGATAAATTATTTATTGTTTTTGTGCGGCTCAGAAGCAAATGCGTAACGGACTGGTACCGGTCCCCGGCCCGGTGGTTGGGGACCACTGGCTTATGAAATCCATGAAGTGCTACAGAGACTTCTGCTCCTGAACCTCTGCGCACAGCAGATCGGGGCTGTATCTTTACGCAGGACTGTAAGATGTCGCCTTTGAGGCGTGAGTGGTGTTTGTTTTTAACATAGTTCCACGAGGGTAACGCTTATTTTGAGCGACGAAAAATAATAAAATATATTTTTATTTTAATATTTCAAGATCACAATAATCTTCCAATTTAAACTACAATTTAAAAAAGCCAAGCCACGTGGAGCCGCAGTATAAGGATGAAAGAGCCGCATGCGGCTCCGGAGCCGCGGGTTCCCGGCCCCTGTTCTAGGCAAAGTAGCAACATCTCCTTTTTAACCCCATACTTCTACATCAGTACTATTTTGTTTACTAGCTTTAAGCCTTGTTATAATGTTGTTACCTCATCAAAAACATATCTGGAGTTGTGTTCAGACATGTTTGAGGAACCCTTTAATATTAGTCTACATCTCCAAAGCTGCTTTGTTCTACCTTATGAAGCAGTTATCAGCTACCTTTTACCTTTAGTTCAGTAGAGATTGGCAATTCCAGACCTGAAATGATCCAAGTGATTCTAATGAAGGTGTATGGAGTTTAAAAACGCAGTGGGACACTTCCTGTATTACCACATGACATCACAAGGTGGAACAGAGTGTTTTCTGTTTGAAGAAAGAAGAAGAGCTCAGCCGAAATATGCAGGGTTTGTGTTAAACATGTGTGAATGAAATAAAACACAACTCCAGGTATGTTTTTGATGAGGAAACAACATTATAACATAGATCAGAAAACAGCATAATATGGGCACTTTAAAGTAACATTCTTGAGTACAAACTATTCTCCCCACCCCTTTATACTACCACTAGCAGCCCTCCACCCTGTTGTATTTGCATTTTCAGCTTGTTTCCTCAGAATGTCTTTTTAAAACTGAAACCCGACTTTGATCCCGCCCTCGTCATTTCCCCTGGTGTTGGGTCACATAAGGCAGGCACAGTAGACGTAAATCTTTGTTGATTAGCTCCATTTACACTACACACGGCCTCTGCAGCAGCCTGTCGGAGCGGCGCTTGTCAATCACTGCTCTCACTGCGGAGAGCCCACTTTGACTGACAGCTCGTGTGATCTTTTGTCCCGCCCCGTCACCTCTGAGACAATGGGTCCCGGTGCAATGAATCAGCAATACAAAGATAACAGCACTCACTCAGCCAGAGGAGGGCAATCAACATGCAAACACAGGGAGGGCTGCTCAAAGGTCACTGCTACTGCTACACATGAGGTCGAAAGTTTATCCTGGTTCAGTTCTGGTCTTGAACTGGTTATGGACTGTAGTTTGGTTTGACTTGACTGGTTTAGAGTGGTTAAAGCCCCTCTAGCCATTTTTCCCCCATGTATGAGCAAAATTTGTCCACTGCAAGCTGTCTGCAGTGAATTCTAAAAAGTTCTAGAAGTGCACATTAGCATGCAAGTTGTTCTTAGCTTTACCGTGACAGTAAAACTCTGCAATGGTTTAAGAAAGTAGGGAAAACTGTGTGGTAAGTGAGGAACACATGTGAACTACTGCAAACCGTCTGAAACAAATCTTTCTGTTTTTCACATTTTTCACAAGGTGCACTATGTAACTTTTGTGGTGGAGGGTCCATGGAAATGTTATATCTTTACCTGAAATGTCCCACAGTATGGCATTAAAAGTATTTTGTGTCTCCATAGAGACAAGCAGATGATGTGTGGACTTGCGAGACCGTTCACAGTAAAAAGGCATGCTTTTTAAGGTATTTTGAGCAAGAAAAATGAATGCTATATAGGCAAGTTTAATGCCATGCTGTGGAACATTCCAAGCATTTCAGTTTTGTGTCAAGGTTTGTTTTTCCTTAGACTGATTTAAGACCCGTTTTTATGATTTTAAGGAACCTGATCTTGGTAGTTTACACCTAGTTTAATTCTTTTAGTTCTTGTTTTGGCCTGGTTTAGTTCTGGATAAGACCTGGTTTTTACCCAGTTCATAGTTCCAATTTGACCTTGTTTGGTCCTCAGTTCTATTAATGATTGAGTTGGGTAACACCTGGTTTTATCTTGGTTTCCATCCAGTCTTTAAGTGAAGTTTAGTCCCTGTCAATTACTGCATTTATCTTCATTTAACTGTGGTTTTGAGTTGGCGTACTACTATTTAAAAATATTTCCCGAAGTGAAATTGACGAGCTAACCTCTACACCGTCAGTCACTTACAAGAGATGAATCAACATGCAAATCCCCCAGACCCATTTAAAAAGATCTTGCAAACCAATCAGAACCCATGGACCATCACACTTAGCTGGTTTCTTACTGAGAGTTGACCTGCTTAAACTAACACTCCACTTCACTAAAGCCTTTACCTCCGTGACCCCCTCGGTGACCCCGATATGACCCACCGCCCCTAAGCCGAGGTCAAGCCCGCCCCCTCCTTAACTGCCCCCCTCCCGTCCCTCCTCTCCTCCATCTTATCCCGACGCACCTGGTTTTGATTGCTCGCATTTCACTTTCTATCAACTCGTCCGTCTCTGAAAATCTGAGTTCGGGAAACATTTGTCCAGCGACGTCGGTTCGCGTCATCGCCGTCCACAAGGTTTGTTCGACAGACGCGTTGTGCAAATTTAAAGTGATCAAAATAAGCTGTCACTGCGATGATGTCAACAATTACCCTGCCGCTTTCGATACGTGGTGACGGAAAGTGATTGTAAGTGGGCTTGACTGCTGTAATGCGCAGCAGCCAGTTGTGTGGGACCGAACAAAAGCAGTCTCTGAGTCTTGGATTGGAAGTTGGCAGTGTTTATCTACCAGTGTGATTTATGCCATAAACAATAAAACTTCTCAGCAATGAATGTGTTTTTGGGGAACTTCAGGAAAATCTAATCAGTTTCAGGGTGTTGATGTTGAAATGGAATTCTTCATTGTTAACTTTTCACAAAGGAGTGTGGTCAAAGCTGACGAGTGACAAAAGGCACTGATTACATACATGACAGTACTGGCAGATCCCAAAAACAAGTCCTAGCACAGTCCAGAAGTTTTGTATTTCATCATATATTTTCCAATTACAAAAACTGGCAGAACTTATAAAATAAAAAAAAAAGCCATACATTTATTTGCAAATTGAAATCATGTCAACACATAATTTTCATGCAAAAGAATATGCTGCAGTTGAGGATGTCAAAATAGATGGTTAATCAAAAATCATTATTATGCAGGTCAAAATATAATCATCAGAACTAAAAATAAGAATTGTGACAATTTTTGGAAGCTAAATTAATCATTATCATTTCAGTTCAATCTATTTTTCAAAACAGTCCAAAGCAAACTGTTGATGTCACATTTACTTTATCATTCAGAAAGTTTGATTTCATAAAATGGATCACATAAAAAATAATGATTAGTTTGACAATATGAAGGTTTTTGCAGTTATTTGGGCCTGAAAATTAAAAACTAAAATATCTCAACCTTCTGAGTTGCTCAGGTATGTTGAGGTTTCAAATTGGTTATGGTTGACAGAGAAATTGCATTTCTGTGCAGTGCCAACCCCACACTGCCAGCTAAGCCCTTGCTATCTTGACCTACGTCATCAGAAGTATAATACTCCCTACAATGGAATCATTGTAGGGAGTATTATAGACTAGACTAGAATGGACAATACTATCACAATGTCTTGAAGGTTCATGTCTCCGGTTCAACTCTCTTCAATTTTTTCTACAATAATTGTCATTCTGTGGCCAACAGTATTAAAGTATCTAAGAAGTTTGAGCAATCTTAGATATTTGACAAAATAGCTAAAAAGTTTATAATCCCATTTTCTAACCGTAAAACATTTACCTGTCATTCCATGCCTACATACCACACAGTAGGTAAAGCCCCACACCTCCACGTCCCTGGGTCAGTCCTGAGCAGATAAGCAGTGTTGGATGACAATAGCCTTCACTTCCGTATGCTGCAGCCTTTGATCCAGGGTCACATGGGGTATCTTCTGAAGTCTAGCCCCAATCTGACCTCTCGCTTGCTTCCCTCTCCATCAAACCCCTGTCCCAAACACCTCTCCACCTCCGGGACTAGCCAGGGGTCCTCCAGATCCAAAAGACCCTCATCCATACCAACAATCCAGCTCGTGCCTGGGATGGGTCGGCCCGCAGCTCTCGGGACGGTCGTTTGTCATGGGGCTGATCAAAGCAGAGCAGCGGGAAGTGAAAGCTGGGTGACAGGGGCAGGGCATCTGTGAGGCAGGCCATCGCTCATGCTCCATCGACAGGGACCGCACTCAGGACAGGAGCGGGAGAGTCAGGAGAGCAGTGAAATTTTTACTTTTATTTAGACTTACTTACTTCTGGTTCAGTTAGTGGAGGCACTCGGAAAATGTATATTTTCTGCCTCTGCCCACTGCTCTGTACTTACTAGAAATGACTAGAAATCATACTCCGGGTGCATGCAGGGCCATTTTTCAACAATAAAATCACTACAATGAAAATCTATTGCTTGCTGCATACAGTAAAATGCCACAATGCAGTTTTGAACAGGAAGTCATGAATATTGTGGTTTACAATGAATAAATTGAAAATAATGATCTATGTATGTATACTTCAATACTAAGAAAGGCATAGGTATCAGCTTCCTGTTTATGGAAGACATTTTGAGGACCATTCATTGACCGTTCATGATATAATATTTTGTAATTGCTATGGCTAATGATGATATTTTGCCATCACTGTGAAGCCAATGGATGTGACAGTGTTGGCATGTTTCCTCTATTTTTAACATGTCAATCTAAAAAAGTCCCATCCAACTAGATCACTATGGATTGTGTTGTCACTTTCTACTGTTAGTTGAGAACTGTGATAGTCTTGGCTTTTGGGGTAGTTTGGTCCAACTTATTCAAGGGAAAAGTCCCACCAATCCGCCCCATTGGCTTACAGGAAGCAACGGTAAAGTCAAACAAATAAACAACAACACTCACGTTATTGTTCTCCATGGGGCTTAATGGAACCCAATATTTACCGGCCACTAATGATTTAGAAAAACAAAAACTACATTGTTGATTTTTGAGTGCTGACAGCTAAAGGCGCTGTACCGGATTTGCACTGTCTTAAAAACTTGAAAACAGAACTAGTTCATTTTAAACTGCTTAGGTGCAGGCGGTATGCAGTGGACTTATTTTGACCTCAAGAGCTGCTTATAATATATCTGTACAGGGCCAAGATAAATTCTGCTCAAATGCGTGGAAAGAAATCATGTACAAGACAGAACAAATCATATCCTAATCAAGTTGTTTCAATCTAAAACATTTTGACAGACTTTGATAATGTTGTTAAGCCCTAAACAATACATCTGTCAGCACTGATTCAAATGATACTCTTAATGGTAGGACAGGTCTTGCAGGTCTCTACATGGGAACTGTGACTTCTTTTAATAACAGTAATCAGCTAATAATAACTTCTTTTGTGAAAGGAGACGTAGCTCAAACCACATGTTAGATCTGTAATATTACTGTTCATGTTAATGTGAATGACAATGTTTGATTTACTACAGATGAGAACATGCGAGAAGGTAGTTGGTCTAGGCCATAATTTACCTTTAAATACAGGAGTGTTTTAAACTTAAGAAATAAAATGCAAATTATATGGTGACAGGTTTCAGTGATTCAAAAATATATTTTAGTTAGGCCTATATATAGTTTTAAAACAGTAAATATTAGACTAGTGGAATCTTTGCAGGAATTTGCAAGAAAAATACAGGTTAATGATTCATCTGACTAGTCGGCTAATTGTACAAAAAGTGGATTTAAAGGTGCACTATGTACCGGTAACTTTTCTTGAAAGGTAGGTTCACAGCAGTGGTGTGTTGTCAGGGCCAGCAAGGCCTTGATGTTTGAGAAACCTAAAATTCTCTCAAACATATCATAAATATGAAGGATTAATGTGTTGTGAACAGAAAAGTAAAGTTCCCTATCAGATTTGGTGTTATTTGGGGGTTGACCTCTCTCTCCTTGGGCCTTCTGTCTGCAAGCTGCTGGCCCTAGCGTTAAAACTGACCAATCAGATTGTCCCCTTGCAGTTGATTGACAGGCAGACACCAGCACTGATGCATTGGCTTAGTCCCGCCCAGGCCAGCTGTGTGCTGAGTGCTGGGCCTGGCTCTGTCGTGTCATCACTCCACAGACCACCAGTTGGCGCCATATTGTTTGTTTGCCTGAGTGACTAGTAGCGATGGGTAGATGGTGCTCGTAACACGTTTCCAACACTGTGTTGACACGGTGTTGACACTGTGTCGGTGCATTCTACAGCGCCATCTGGTGGTTTCAAAATGAACTGCTTCCTCTGTAGAAGTGTTAACACAGCGCAAGGCTCATTCATTCAGACATTTGAGCTAAATGAGCTCTAATATCTAATGAAAGAACTGACCAAGAAGATAATGCAGTCTTCTGTCATTAAAGCAAATAACAGCCTGTTGTACAAGAACAGGCCTGTGTTCTTTTTCTCTGTGATTTTGTGGTGACATAGCGACAGGGTTGAGCCTCGCGCGGCTCACTCTACACGAGCTGCTTCAGTGCTTCCGATGCGAGCCACACCAAATCACACAGGAGATGTATCGTCATGTGACTTCTCTTAAAGTGACACGCACAGTGACACAGCTCCACACAGACACGTGTCAACCAAACCCCGGGGTTGAAACATGGCCGCCCATTGAAGTCAATGGGCCGTGCTCAATTGCGCATGTTGTGAGTTGAGCCTTTTAGGTACCTGGTCCTGCCCTGCCCATGGACCGTGCACAGTTGAGCTACCCCCATGAGCCTTTGCACAACGAGAGCAAGCGGAGCGGCTATAAAGGAGACAAGGGAATAATAAATAAATTACAAATTACAAATTATAATGTTTATGCTTCCAGAGCACTTCTGAACCATGTTCTAAACCTGTGGCTCATTCACATTGCTCATATGCTTGTTCATGTCGTACCACGTGACTGCTCTAACCAACAAGCGCTTGAGCTTAGCTAGAGCGGGCATAGAGCACAGCTGAAGCTAACGATTAAAAAGCGTTTTTTAAGACAACAGACGGTTTTTGAGCTTAGAAAAAGTTTATGATCTGAAAAAAGGTAAAAATTCGATCTTTGTGAAAGTTGTAGGTGCCCTGTCAGCCGAAGACGATTACACTGCGCTCTATGAGAAAAATCCTTTCTGGGCAGGAGAGATTTTTTCGTTGTAGTACCAATGAGTGGCCACTAATCCAATTCGAGACAGCTCTAAGATAACAATACTCTATCCAGTTATTTTAACAGATCCATGGTGTCAATGCGTCAACTTGTTTGGCCCATCACTAGTGACTAGCACTAGCTTAGTCTGCGTTTCCCTTTGGTGGAGTTTGAAAGAAAAAGATTATGCTTTCAGTTGAACTTTCTTTCAGCTGGACAAATAATGGGATTATTTTTTAAAGAGGAGCAGTTTATGTTTGTTACCTAAGTTAGTTGTCCTGAAACTTTCAGAAGAGCATCTAAAACAACCAGGCTACTAGCAAAGGGTTTACTGACTCTCACGGAGCACAGAATGAATGAACCATGGATTTATTAGAATAACAGAATGAACTCTGATGGATTACACATAGGGCATGTACAAGTGAAAGTACTTGTCTGGTGAGGACAGCAGAGGTGAGTGTGGTGTTGGTGTTATCATACCGTCTACGTGCCGTAACTTGGATTAAAGCCTAATGAGAAAACAAAGTTAAAATCCATCCATTATAGTTGTATTCAGTTGTTAAGAGTGATGTGCTTGTGTGTTCTGACTCGTGTCTATCACCTGCTGCTGCTGGCCCAGGTTCTGAGGCCACGGTCCGCCACTGGTTCACAACATGGTATAATCTTTCGATGTTTCAATTGCAGGTGTTTTAACTGTAAAAGAGTCACTGTATCCATGGGGACAGCTTTTTTTTTTTTTGTTTTTTTGTCATTTTCACATCCTCCTCCTAAAAATGTAGTGTGCATAGTGCCCCTTTAATGAAATGCATTTGACTATCAGCTACTACTAAGGGCTAAACCTTAACTAAACCATAAATAAATTATATGGGGCAAAAACAAACCAAACCAAGCATGTCTAGATAGAACAAAGACAAAAACAGCCCCTGTACACCACCTCGTGAACCCAGTTTAGCTTAAACCTAAAATGACTCCTCACTACGTAAACCCCAGCACCTGCAGTCAGTCATGAATCAGTGCTAGTGTAGAATGACTAATAATAAGTCTATTTTTTTAACCGTTTATACAGTTCCTTTAACACATTGCTTATCCAGGCAAACTTGCAATTCATTTACAACAACTTTGTATCTATCGGGAGACATAAGTCAAACCATGCTAGCTTAACATATAGCCTGTTTTTATATAAAGCCAACATTAGAACGCAACTATGCTGAGTTCAAACGCGCACCTGGAGGACAACGATAAATCAGCAGAGTGTACAGCTGCATATGTACAACAGTGAGGAGTCATGCACTTGAGTTTAACCACACGAGCAGGTGTGAGCTAGCGTTAGCGTTAGCCTAGCGTGTGCGTGCTTGTTGTTTGTCGGTACATTCCTCCTGAGTTCACGGAGAGGCCAGGGCCCGTGGGGCAGTCCCATTAATTACACAGCACTGACACCCGCACCGCCGGGCCTTGTAATGGATGTCTCTGTGTGGTGAGAGAGGAGGAGGGAGGGGGGGGCGCAACCAGGGTCGCCCCAGCATACGGACAAGGAGATGGGAGCAAAAATGAGAAAGGACAAGGAGAGGAGATAAAGCTAAAATGTACTTGGAACTGTATGTAGCCTGTGCTCCTAAAGTTTAAAGAATGTGATCGCAACTGAAACTATGTTACCAGTGCCTTAAGCTGCAGATAGAGGACACATACAAGGTTTTCTCATTCTCAGTATATGGACAGGCCATGCCTCATGCGAAAGAATTCACTCACTGAGCTGCAGAGGCTACACTAGCACTGATTAATGATTAGCTGCAAGTGCCGGGGTTTAGGTAGTGAGGATTCAGACCAGAGAGTCCTTTTAGGTTAAAAGCAAACTGGATACTGGATCAGCGTTGAACCTGGCAACCAAAATGAGAGACTCATGTGAGGCTCATAGTGCTTTCTGATATGATCATCTTGAGAACCAAAACACCAAATTATAACATAAACAACTTGGCCATCTTGTCTATTTTTTGTAACTAAGAATACATCTGCATTACATTTGTTAGTGAACATGTCATCCTTTTATCTGGAGACACATTTGATCATGTTTATGGAATTTAAAATCAAATTCTTGCATACAGTTCCTTAAAGTAAGGATACTGTAGCGTCAGGTTTCTATATTTTTGTAGTTTAGTTCAAATTTTGAGGCAGGTTTGTGAATGCAGCCTGATTTTCGGTTATACTGAGCAACCGATTTCACACAATTGCACAAAATATGGAACAACTTTGACACACAAAATGCAAGATGTTTCATGTAAACGCTGGATTTTCATTTTCCTTTTGTATTTTATTCTCACTGACAAGGCATCTCAGATCAAAACAACTTTCCCACCAATGCCATTGTAGTTGAGAACATATGCTAGGACCATGCTATAAATACCATGTGTCTAGGGAGTTCTCAGTCAGGCAGGTTGTATTGAAGCATTCAGAGGAAAGCATCTAGACCAACTTATTTTTTTATAAACAACAGCCATCCAGGAAATGATATGTTGAAATGCTTAGTAAAATTTAAAGAGTCTTTTTATTCTGTGTGGGATTAACTGCTAACACATAGCATATTAAAATCACCATGTTAACTTTTATTATTTTTGAAAATTCTATATCTGTCTAAAACAACATATTAACATTATATTAACATGTTTTATATGTATCACTTTTGTTTTTGACGCTCTGAATCCCCCCTGCCTTTGCTCTCTGTGCTAAGTCACTCCCCCTTCAGAGCGCTATCACAACACAATCAGCGTGCATCCCACTAACGAAACTACACATCACATCTGGTTTGTGAAGTTGTTGTGTACAGTTTGGATGACGTAGTCTTGGACAGAATCTTACAGCTAACCCTAAGGAGTTTTCGAATATTGCCCGGAAGAGATCGCTAAATGACTCAAACAGGCATGGGTGACATCTAAAACCTCTCCCGGCACGTTATAACATGGTAGAAAGGCTAAAAGTACAGCATAATAATCCCTTTTTAATGAAAAGTTAGCGCTACCTGGTTAATCGTTACCTCTACTTAACCTACAGCCACTTCAGAGCTTGGTCAAGGGACACAATTGAGAGTCTTCACTTGGACTGAGCCTAATTGTTTTTGTATCCAAGCCTCCCTCTCCTCCTCCAAGTGCCCTTTGTTGACCCACCCATAAATCATGAGTGTGACAGACCAGAGAGAAACGCCACTCACTGCAGGTTTTCTAACAGAGCTAACCCATATGCCTTTTGGTCTATTCAGAAAGACTGCCTAGATACTACTACTACTACTGCTACTACTACTACTACATGGACAATAGGTTTTGAGATGGTTTGATTGGTTTTGAGATATTTTACACCAAATATAAAGGTGCACTATGTTAACATTTCCACTTGCTTTGCTCCTTTGCATGGGATGTTGCAGAGTATGGCATTACACTTATCTACCCTGTATTTATGCGAAGTTTATTGTGATTTTTAAAAAAAAGAATGACTGTGAGTGGGGTCGCTAACGTTTTTTCTATTTTTGTTATCATATTTTAGAGGCTTTTGGAGGATGATCAGGGTATATACTTTTTTACACTGTCAGAGTTATTTTCCCTGTGGTTCAATTACATTACAAGTCAACAGATTCTTGGCCGAACATAAAAATAACTCCAGGAATGCATTTTAATATTCCCAATGTGTAGATAACCAATCACACTAGCATTGAAAGACACATATGCTCAAATAGCTGAAAGTCGCTCTCCCATTGACTCCCATACTGAGCATTAGCCCCACCCCCTGCTGCTGGCCCGCTCATTTGTCAATCAGCCAGACAAACAGAAGCACCCGTTCCAGAGGTCACGGGGTCATGGGATCCTTCAACTCTGCTCCCCAAACCCCACTCCTTCTATTCAGTCAAGTCAAACACAACTGTCACATCACTTTCTCCCATAAGCCCATGAAGAGTTCTGTGGTGAAACTTATGCTCTGCTATGCTCGCGATTAGGGAATGGAAGGGACAAAATTATAGTTAACATTTTTGTCAAGGCTGAGGATGTTTTTGGTAGGTTGTGAAGTCAATTTGTGTTTTTTAAAAAGTTATTTTGCAGGTTTTAAAAAATGGTAAATTGTTACATTAGATTAAAAGGTGCCGTGTTATTTTTCTGTAATCCATTATCAGGATCATGTCAGATTCTCTTTCTAGAAGTTGGGGGCAATGGGTTAACTTGCATTTTATTGTTTTGTCATTGTATTAGCCAAATGCAGAATGCAACGATTTCAGATTTGTAAAAGAAACGCACGCACATACAAAAAAATGACTTTATAAATCTACATAAACATGAAATGACTTGTATTATCTTTATTCTCTCTTAGTTGTCCAGATAGAATTACATTTTCTTTTGCGATGGAACCTATCAACTGGACAATACTCCTTACTCACTACGTTTACATGTGCAACTGAATTCAAATGGTCTTTGCCCCCAAACCACTTCTGTCCCAATCTACAGATTAAAGAACAAGACATTTAGGTGCATCTAGCTATAATTGCTAGTAAAAATGGCTACCATAAATACAACTATACTTTTGGTGCACAAAGTTTATCATTGCTGCTGATCTAAAACAAGTGGGTAAATGTCCAAATACATGTCGAATACTTTCCTGGCTATTTCTTACCCCGTGCAGTTGAATGCCTCTTCTAGTCTGTGCCTAAAGTAAATCAAAGTTGTTTTTGCATGAACTTCTGTGCAGTTGTAGTTGTTTGTGTGCAGTTTGGGTCAGGTGTCTTTAGTTGAAGATTTTTTTTTGTTGACTACAGGTCTACACGACACCTCCAGACGTACATGCATTTTGAGTCGTCAGTTTAAATCGGACTAGGGCAGTTTATCCAGTTTTCCCTGCACAGAACAATAACATTTTTAACCTTTCATTTGGTTGTCCCTTCTTCCTGCTCCTCCCTGAGTACCCCCCTCTCCCTGTATCCTTCTCCCACTCTCGCCTCTCCAAACAGCACGCATGGCCCTGCTGTGTGAGCCTGACCTGGGCCTTTGTGCTCGGGCAGGACAGAGGCACTGGACAGGGTTCCACTGTCACCCCTGTGATTAAAGAGGCCATGTTTCCAGTGACAGAACCCCGAGGGGAAGGAGAGAAGAGGGAGAGGAGTGGGAAAGGAGGGGGGGGCTAACACGCTGCAGAGAAGGGGATTACAGGAGTCAAAAGAGCAAGTTGAAATCTGGAATACCTTTAAGAGCTCATGGTTTAGAACTGGGGTGGAGGGCATGTGTGAATTCAATACAATTTGCCTTTTACCAGTCAATAACATATATTTTGAACTGATCTGTGGCCAATATCTCTATTATTACTGTGTCTATCATAAAACAAATGATGCGAAGTTGAATGATCATTGGCATCGAGGTGGAATTATTTTATCATTTTATCAATTACATAATAGCTACCACTGTTGACATCTGCCCCCATCTGAGATTTGGACATAAGTCGAACAAGATTCAAGAATATGAACGCAATCCATTTGTCAAACCCTGTATTCCTTATATGACTTGACAACAACACTTGCAAGTATGAATGTCACTAACCAGACGTCCCCATTTACCCAGGACAGTTCCACTTTTGAGCCCTGTGTACCCTGTACCAGCAGATTTATCCAAAACCATTGATTTGTCCCAGTTTTATCCAAGAAATGTCCCAGGTGTCCCTATTTTAAAACGGTGTATGAAAATGACCATAAGGTGAAAAAATGCACCAACAAAAGACCCTTAGATTATATACTGACACAAATAAATCGAGAATGGACAGTGTTACACGCTATTTTCACAATTCATACCAACAAGCCCAACCCGAGTGTGTCCCAGTTTTGAACTTTGAAAATCTGGTCACCCTACGCTAACCCCAACTTTCCTCACATATTCATGAAGCTTGTCCCGGTTTGAGCCAAGTTTAATATTGATTTAGGTTCTAGTCTTGGTTTAGTCTTGCTCTCGTCCGAGTTTAGTCCAAGTTTAGTCTGTGTATGTGTGCAAATGCCCTAAGAATATAATCTACCAATTTACGCAAATTAGGTGAGGTAACAATCTAAAGCTTTATCACAATCACTCAGTTACAAGATATAGTAAAATCAGAACATGACTTTCCAAAGAATGTTATGGCCAGTGTCTATAGTATTTGAAAGCACTCGTCATGTTAATAGAAGTCAAATAGACTGGCTGGTGTAAAGCGTTGTATTGTACGGCCCCTAAGCCCCGCGCTGTGCTGCTGTTTGTGATATGAGGTTTGTGTAAATAAACACAATGGGATAGAAAGCTTCGCTCAGACTTTTGTTTGCACATTCAGAGCCAAAGAGCTCATCTGTGTTTGTGCAGCGGCGTCGCGTTTGGGGGAAAGCTGTCAATGTAATCAAGCACTTCACACAGCTCACACAAGACTACTACAAACTGCTATTCTCACTGTGTACGTCTAGAATGCATATAGACAGAGGTGGGCAGTACTCAGTTACATTTACTCAGTTACTTGGGTAACTTTTTAAAGAATTTCTATTAAACAAAAGGTAAAATGTAGCTGTTTTTACATTTTTTTAAATTTCATTTCAAAATGTACATATTTACATTAATTATTTACATTGAGTACATTATTAAAACATTACATTTCAATATAGAAAAAAAAACATAATGAACTGACACATTCAAAAGAAATAAAAGACATACATAAATATGGATTTGGCAAATTTTGTTTTATGTATATGGTATTTTCCAATTTTTATTTTATTTTTTTTAATGTTTGTAGTATATAATTATGTTTTCCAATTTTAACATTACTGTTGTTAAAAGTTTTTGAGATAAGTATTCTTCTACCTTTTTCCATAAATGATTAATTGATTTGTTGGATAATAGTTATGTAATATTTTGAAGGGAATTTCCCTAATTTTATTGTTTATATAAACTTATAATGGTAAAGTCCATCTCTTTTTCCAATTCATATTATAAAACTGAGCATTCCATTATAGTTTACATCTTGGTTCTATTATCTATCTGTTAACTTGAAAACTACCACTTCATGACATCACAAGGTTGAACAGAGCGTTTTGAGCTTTGGAGATGTAGATAAACCATAGACTGTATAAAGAAGTGGACTAAGTGAGTGTGACGTCACCCATTGCGTTCAGCTCCAGACAAATGAAGCTCATCGAGGCTAGAACAGTTATAGGGGCCAATTTGGAGCCGAGTTCCACATTTGCAAAATCCGACCATAAGTACATAGCAACCCAAAGAGCCAATCCGGAGTGAGGCTGTTGAAGGTAACGCCCCTTCTCTCCTGCGCCGCTGGTTTAGCACGGAGTGGTCAATCAGTCCTGTTGCTAACACTAGTGGGAGCGACCTCGGGGAAAGAAGGCGCCTGATTTGTCTTGTCTGTTTTTAATGTTCATATCTTGATTCACAGACACAATAGCAAAATAAAAACACCAGGATCACGTAGAGCGGGTTGACAAGAACATTTTTAAGACCGAAATGACGAGGCTCACTGCTGCAGTTACAGAGAGAGGGGTGACAGTTTTTCAATGTAAAGTGAACTGGAGCCAGAGTCGATGGTGCCGACTTCCTATTTGGAACGCAGTGGCTAGAAGGTTAGCTATGCCCATTTACATATACAGTCTATGAGAAACCAGTTTTACTCAAACATGTGTGAATGAAACAAAACACAACTCCGGGTATGTTTTTATGAGGTAACAACATTATAACATGGCTTACAATAATCAATTTTGTGTAATATAGGACCTTTAAATACTTAGTTATAATCCAAGTTGCATGTTTATGGTTCCAAATGGGAGTACTGTTACTTGTCCCTTGAGCAGCACTTTTCTCATAATTCTTGCACTAACTCAAACCTATCGCTCTTACGGAGAAACGCAAGTTGACTTACGATTCTTGTCATCCGTTTTTCATCTTTCTCTTGAGTTATGAAGGGGGGGGGGAGGGTTATACTTCTGGAAGGCTCTCGGAAAGCAAGAAAAACTGCCCTAATGAATTTAAACTGCGGAAAAGAAAAAAAAAGAAGCTTGGCAGGTTTGACAAATTAGCCCCAACACTTTTGACTGTCAAGCCGTTAATTTACGACTGAGCAAACTTCCAAGTGTTTTCCTTGGCCAGCGCACACAGGGACCCATAGCTCTCCATAGCTCCCCATAGCTGACTGCTGGGTGAGTTATGGAGGGAATATTTGTTTATTTCTTCCTTTTCCCTGGCCCTATTTCGTTTAATCCTCGCGAGTGTTGTAGAATAAACCAATTCCTGTTCGCATTAATAAAAATAATATTTGGCACTGCAAGGTCTAATGGTCAAAATGTCACCCCGATGCCGCCATGCTTTTTCCTCCCAACCCTATGCAATAATTCAACAAGGCTTCCCTTTATTTGCCTGGCTCGGACTTGCCAAGATCGACCTCCCCATAGCTGTGTTACTAGGTCGTGCCTCCTTATATGGTGGTCTAAAAGGCTTTATCGAGCTTAAGGGAGAATCCTGCTATATTTTTGGCCTATTAACATTAAGATATATGGCACGGTTATAGCCAAGCCAACCTCTGCAGGAGCGCTTAAAAACAAAAATGTTCCTCTTTTTAAATCTGTTTGTGCCTTGAGTTATGGTGACATTAATTTTATAGTTTGCAAAAGGAATAGTAAAGTGTTTTGTTATAAGTGGGTTGAGATATTGTACACAGAAATATATTTATTTTTCCTGAACAATTGTTATAACATATCTAGGAAGCGGAGAGAAGCCATATTTTATTTACTTTTTAAATGCTAGGGTTAAAGCAGCATTGCGTAACTTTCCTTTTTCCATAACTGAATGGTTCCATAGAAGTAGAACGTTAAAACCATACTTAAGAACATTGTCCACGGAGATAGATGAGTTTAACGGATTATAGACAAAGGAACAACATTTCCATGGAAACAAGCAAGAGGAGGCCCAAGCCCGCTCACAGTGAGGACGCACGTGAAACAAAAAAACAACATCAAAACAATATTTAACTGTATTGGCAAAAAAATTCGTGGGACTTTAAATCACAACAAACACTTGGCTATTAATCATAACATCTATCAGTCTACACAGCACGTGAGCATTGGTTTTTAATACCTATCAAGATGAAGCGTTTCAGGGTGGAGTTGGCATGTTCTCCCTCGGCCTAGGTGGGTTTCCTCCAGGTGCTCGTTCTCGTTTTTTTTTCTTGAAGGGGAAATCTCATGATATCAGTTCTCATACACACTCAAATGATCTTGTCCCACTCCGCTTGCTGTGTTTGAGAAACACAAATCCACCAGTGGATTGAATGGATTCGACCAATCGCATTGCAACATGTGGCGTTGTGGTTTGGACAGAAGCGAAAAACTACCGTGGTGATGGCGGTGGACAGAAAAACATCTTTTGCATCATCTTCTCTGCTAGTACTTTTGTTTACTAGCAGAGTAATATGCATATGTGTAAAGCCGCTGGTGGTATGAGTGGACTATTTATTTGATTTAGAGACTATTTATTTGATTTAGAGACATGGGTAAATTTTTGGGGGGTTAATCATTATTTACAACCACCTTAATCATGGGGGAGTCTCATTTTAGACCTGGTTTTGTCCCAGTTTAGACCAGATTTAGCCCTAATCTATTGGATTATTGGTGGAAAGCCAAATATTATCTTAGTCTGTACTTGCTGAGAAAAGTTTGAGAACCGGTTGCATAAAGAATATAAAGTAGTTTAAGTAAAAGTTAAATTCATCAGCTTTTGTTCTACTCTGTATTCCATTTAAACTTTTGCTTCTTCCCAATCGCTTTCAATGAGCTGTCCCAAAGATGTGTGTAATGATAATGTGTAGAACTCAGTCAGAGCGCTGCACATATCAATCTGGCTTCTTTCAGGTAACGTTTCCTCCACTCAACCAAACCATAACTCTAGACAGGCTGCAGTAACTTTATAGCATAGGTCAAATGCAGATGACAATTTTCAAAGTTCATGCTTGAAACACATTCTACGATTACTTCAGTCACAAAATGCATGACCTCAAATGTTAAAGGGCCCATATTACGCCATTTTCTGATTTATGTTATAATGTTGTTTCTTCATTCACACATGTTTAACAAACCCTGCATATTTAGACTGAGTTCTTCTTTCAAACTGAAAACACTCTGTTCCACCTTGTGATGTCATGTGGTAATACAGGAAGTGCTCCATTGTGTTTTTAAACTTCACTAGAATCATTTAGATAATTTCAGCCCTGGAATTCCCAATCTCTACTGAACTAAAGGTAAAAGGAGCTGTTAACATGAAAACTACCGCTTCATGACATCACAAGGTGGAACAGAGCATTTTGAGCTTTGGAGATGTAGACAGACTAATAATAAAGAGTTACTCAAACATGTGTGAATGAAATAAAACACAACTCCAGGTATGTTTTTGACGAGGTAACAGCATTATAACATGGCTTAACGCTCACAAGAGTCAATTTTACATTATATAGGACCTTTACAGTATTTTTTTTACAGTTCCACAACCAAAGAAATTCTTGGTTGACTAAAGACATGTCCTGCCGATCGAGTCAACAGTCATCAGTCAACTAAAAGGGGGCGTGGCAAACTGTCAAAGCTATTACGTATCTCTATGTATCGTAACCCAAAATGAACTCACACGACTACAACTGCATGGGAGTTCGTGCAAATAAAACAATTGATACTAAATAGTACTAACAAACAATATATTTACATGTAAAACTGCAGATTAAACTCGTAAATAACTCCCAAACCTTTAGCCAACTCACTCACATACATATACATAGCTTCTCCTTTCTGCTGTTGTCCCATATAAATCCTCGTCCCATCGACCTATTGGAGGAATACCTTGGGATGAAGCTGTTTGAGAATTCACATTTGAGCTAGTTGCTACTATACCAACAAACATGGATTTTTTCTTAGTAAACTGCTATGTAATTTAGGTAAAAGGTCACCAGATCAAAGCGTCAAAAATTCCCTCCAACTGAATATCCCCCTTTAAAGTACTTTATTTGAGCAGCGACTAACCCTCTGTAACCCTTTCTATCATCTTGAGGGCGTCATTTGCCAGCTCCCATCTCTCGTCGCTGCTCCTGTACCCCCCTGCGGCCCCCCGCCCCGCTTCATGTGTGTGGTCTGTGATTGTGAAACTTCTAGTGCGTCTGATAGTGAGGAGACAGGGAGCCAGACGAGCATGAAATCCACCGCCCTGCTCTATAAGTCCCTGTAATTTATGACTGCAGATACATGACATCTGGGCTAAACAAACCCTGCTTTGTCACTGACGCAGGGCTTTGATCAACGAGAATCACATTCACCACAACAGATCTGCCCCAAAACTGTGGAGCACTATGAAAAAGACCTCGAGTAGCCTAAAATACAGAGTAAATGCATGATTGTATTAGTTCTGATGACAAGATGTTTCATGGGAACAGTATAATGTCCGAGGTAGATACTTAAGTTATAGTCCTTTTTTTGTCCTTGGGCAGGACACTTATTTCTGTAGATTTTGGAGATATAATATACGTGAAGACTTCAGCCTCTACTTTGAAACCTTTAGATACACTCTGTCACTCAGCTCTTCCGTTTCATCGTTCATACACTGCCTGAATATCTCACCTGTTTGTTGAACTTTGATACGGGAACTTTTAATACAAGATCTCATGATTGTCTACGTCTAAAAACTAGCCGCACTAGAACTGAAATGGGGAAAAAAAGCTTTTGGTTATTTTGCTTCTCAAAAATGGAATACATTTCAAGGACGTGCAAAACTAGATAAATTGGTGCCACTAATGGACTTTAATAATCTGGTGATGAACATTTATAATCACACCTGCACCTGTTTTTAATGTTTTAACTTGACCTATGAAGTTATTTGTTTTGTTTGTTTTTGTTTGTATTTGTCTGTATTTTAACAGGGCGCTCATGAAAAAGAGTCAGAGTGCTCTCATTGGGCTTAAATTAAGATAAGTGAAATGACACTTAAAGACGCCCTGTGTAACTTTTCTGCTGGTCTTTGTGGAGATGTTATTGCACTGCTTGAAATGCTGTGTAGTATGGAATTAAAGTTCTTGAACTTGCATGTATTCAGTGATGTGTTGTTATTGAAATATTCCAGGCAAAGCCATAAAATCTCTATGGAGACAAGCAGGTGGTGGACTCTCCATCCAAAAAGTTACGCAGTGCACCTTTAACTTGCCTTGCCTTAATGTCTATGTCTTTCTATTGGTGGTAGTCAGAGAAGCCGTTGGAAATACACTGGTTTACCAATGACCAGAAAAGTTACATAGAGAACCTTTAATCTGCCAGTGTCAGATATGGCCTCAGAAAAAGTGACTGGAAGACTAAATTGCATTGCATGTACTATCTGTTAGTACATCTTTCTTTATCGCGCAGACCAACTCCCACATATCAGTTAGTTAAAACAACAAGTCTCAGCCTACCAAAGGGCAACAAACCTTTTCCATATTGCTCTTGACTTGCTGCGTGCGGCCATATTGGTGCTGAAAGCCCTTCTATCACACCTCCGCAGGTTCTTTCAAAAGTCAAAGCTTTTCCTGGCCTCCCCGGTTTCCTGTGAACTTCTGACCCCCGCCCACGCCCCCCATTCACCCCGCTCTTTTGGCAGGACGCACCACTGGCAGGCCCCCGCGGTGATTGACAACCAGAGAGGGAATTATGAAGCTGTGGGAGGAAAGCTGAGGAGGTGACGCCAGGAGGTCAAGAGGCAAAGAGTTCAACATCTGTAAAGTGGAACGGACAGGCCTGACCCCAGAGCGGAGAACATGGGCAGGTGAAGTCACAATACATGGACAGAGAGGAGAGAAGGCAGGTTCAACCACAAGTTAATACCACCAAACTGAACGTATCCATGTGTCAGGTCTAGTTATAGCTACAGAGAAAAGTGCAGATGACATCAAGATCAGAGGTAGTCCTGATTTGAGGCTTTTTGCTACGTCCTGGTCTTGTTTACATCCAGTTTGGTATTGGTTTTGTCTTGGCTGCAACAAATATTTTAGTTTTAGACCTGATTTAGTCCTGGTTTAGCCTCGTTGGTTCTTTTTGAATATTATATGAGGGGGCACTGGGTTTAAAAAGTTGGAGAGGCATTGATAGATACATTTGGTTCTTGTTATTGTGCAGGCGTGGAACTGGTGTTGTGAAAAACATGCATATTTACTGTGAGCGAAGTTGCCATGATTTGTAACTTGGCACCTGCCTGTCTCCAAGAAGATAAGTTTAATGCCATACAGTGGAATGTTCCAGGCAAAGCAATAACATCTCCAATTGAGATCAGCTGGTAGCGTGTCCTACACAAGAAAAGCTTTAAGGATGACTTTCTAATATTTAGCAGCTACTTTATTCGCCTGATTTCAGCTGCTGCTGAATTCTGCTGACAACAGTTGAGTTATGTATGTTCACGGGCGTCATTTGCAAGTCTGTTTTCCATAAGACGCATTATTTAAACGTGTAAAGCATGAAATACATTCGCTAATGTTCCCTAAAGCACGACTTTACAAGACCACAAATATGCATAATAGTGGACTGGACGGGACTATGGAATACTGGCCCCTATTCCAAAGCAATTTACTGTAACACAAGTCGAGCTAAAACATCACAACATTACAGCTAGCTACATCGCTTCACATTGAAAACATAAGCACTCTGAGATGTTTTGAAATGTGCAAGGTGGTACATTTGGTTTGCACTGTCAGCCGGGGGGATGTGGCTGTGTGTTACCGTGGTGATTGCCCTGACAGTAACAGCGGCTGACAGTAACGCGGCCTGACTACTGCTGCTCACCCGAGGGGCCACAACACTGGGGCTAATGTAACAGAGACACAGCCTGCTTCTGTTCTTGTTCTGTTGACGTCCCTGTCGCCAGCGCGCATTTCCGCAGATTAAACTCAAGCGACCACGCGAGATACAGGTGAAGAGAAAGAGGCTGACAGCTAGCATGTTCCGCGCGCCTGCTTTACTCTGGGCTGTTTTGGGCATGAAACGCTATCTTTCAGGACGCATTCCGAGAGGAGGGATCAAAGATGAAACTCCCGGGGAGATTTAGAGGCGTTTGAAAGAGT
>KN485321.1:54006-79445 GCA_000787095.1 Periophthalmodon schlosseri | reverse complement strand
CTTTTCCTCTCTCCCAAACCCCCCTCCCCTCTTCCTCCGTAATCCCATTCCTCCCTCTCTCCCTCCTTCCTCTCTCCTTTTCTCTTCCTCTTTCCGCCTTTTATTTCCTCTCTCTCCACATCTCTCCTCTCCTTTTCTTTCCCTCGGTCTCACTCCTTCCTCTCTCTTTCCTCCTTCTTCTCTCTCTCTGATCTCTCCTCTCGCTTACATTCTCTCCCTCTCTCACTCCTTCATAACCTTCTCTCTTCTTCTTTCCTTCTTTCCTTCCTTCCTTCCTCTCTCTCTCCCCATCTCTCCTCTCCCTTACATTCTCTCCCTCTCCCACTCCTTCATAACCCTCTCTCTCTTCTTCTTTCCTTCCTTCCTCTCTCTCTCTCCTCATCTCTTCTCTCCCCTACATTCCCTCCCTCTCTCACGCTTTCATAACGCTCTCTCTCTCTTCTTTTCTCCTTCCTTCTTCTCTCTCTCCCCATCTCTCCTCTCACTTACTTACCCTCCCTCTCTCACTCCTTCCTCTCTCTCCTCCTCTCTTTCTCCCCCACTGCTCTTCTTCTCTCCCCCTATCTCTCCTCCTCTCTTCCTCCCTCTCTCTCCCTCTTCCCCTCTTTCACTCCCCCATACATATGCTTGCAATTGCCCTCCAGGGGGGCCGTGATTCAACCACGGCATCAATTCAATTTGTCTCAAGCCATGAAGAAAAACTAGGAGACTTTTTTGTTTTGTTTTTCTTTTGGTTTTTATTATTATTATTTTTTTGCAGCCTGTGTATCCGGGGGGACTTGGACACGGAGGAGATGTGGGAGTTTGAAGAAAGTGCCACGCTGGCCCTAATCACATTAAGGGTGCCATATTACATGTCAAACTGTCACTTCAGATTTCAGCCATCGCAGCGCCGTGGCAACGGTTGGCTCGCAGTCGTGTTCTTGTTTTGATTAGGGTTTGATACAGGCGAGATTCAAACCCGATGAAAATATTAGGATGGAAATATGTGGGAATAGTACTGAGAAATCTGTGACCTGTTAAAAGTTTGGCAGTTACAAAATATAGTGTAAAAAGAAAGTTAAAAGATTCGATTATTAGACGTCTGTAGTACTGTTGTATAATAAGACCTACATTAGCCTTGATAAACCATGAACGCAGACCAAATGAATTAATAATGAACAAATTGTTTATTAAGAACTTAACTACTCAATTAAGGGGTGAGGAGTTTGGGTTAGTTCATAGACTGTATAAAGAAGCGAGTGTGACGTCACCCACAGCGTTCGGCTCCAGCCAAATGAAGCTCATCGAGGCTAGAGCAGTTATAGCGGTCAATTTGGAGCAGAGTTCCATATTTGGAATTCCAACCGCAAGTATCATAGCAACCAAAGAGCCAATCCAGACCAAGGCTGCTGAAGGTAACGCCCCTTCCCGTCCGCATCGCTGGTTTAGCAGGAAGCGGGCACTTATCAACTCTGTCAATCAAAGCTGTTGCTAACGCTAGTGGAATGACTTTGGGGAAAGAAGGCGCCTGATTTTTCTGTTTTTAATGTTCATATCTTGATTTACAGACAAAATAGCAAAATAAAAATTCCAGAATCATATAGAGCGGGTTTATACGAACATTTTAAGACCAAAATGACGAGGCTCACAGCAGCAGTTACAGAGAGAGGGGTGACAATTTTTCAATGTAAAGTGAATTGGAGTCAGAGTCGATTGAACCGCAAGCTCCGCAATGAGCACTTCCTCTTTGGCTAACATGTTAGCATACAGTCTATGGTTAGGATAAGTACTTACTAAGCCTGATCATTCTTAATAAACTATTTGTTCATTATGTTTTTGTTAATACTTAAAGGTAATTCATTATTACAAGTGTTGCCCAAACTACTTCTGCTACTACTACTATACTACTACTACTACTACTACTACTACTACTACTACAATTCTAATAACCTACTATACAGCTACAGTTACTACAACTAGTACCACTACTTCTAACCTAATACTTACTAGTAATACTACTTACTTATTTTAAAAGTATGTGAAGAAGAAAATACTACTACTACCTCAGTTACTACTACTAATTATTTTTTTATATCGCTTTACTTATTTAATGAAAAAATAAGAACATAAATGAGAAAAGTAGAATAGTGAACAAGTGAAACCATGATGAGTAGTAATGGTAAAAGCAGCACAAGAGGAATATTTCCCATTGTGATCATGTGTTTGCGATTAGCCTGTGCTTTGATTGGATGCTTATCGTGTGTGACAGCTAGCTAGCATCTCCATTGACCCTGTCACTTCTCTCACATGTCCCGTCTCATTCACGTCTCCCATTTGAACTCGTCCTCCGATCTGTCACAGCGCGTTGCCGTGGAGACCGTGTCGGGGAGAAGCGTCTCGGGGAGAGGGAAGGCCCGTGTCTGCTCCATCGCTCAGCTGCGCTAAATTAGGCAGATCGGCACTGACAGGGGGAGGCAGGAGGAGAGGTTACGGGACGGGGACCAGGGGCAAGCGCTCGCTCAAAACCAATTGTCGTCCAATTGAGTGGAATGACTTGGAGAGGTTGGTGGGAGCTACATGGTTTGTGCTGTTGGCTGCATGACTACATGGGCTGCTCTCTGTGCTCGTGCATGGTTTTAATTTTGGATTCTAATAATACGTCTGCTTCCTTGTTCCCAGGAATAGTTCTGCACAACCAAAAATATTATGCTATGAATGTAATTGGCATGTCAAATTATGTTGAAATTAAACAGCTGTTGAGAAGAGACTGCAGATTAGAGTTGACAACGTGAGCTTTTCTAATGACAAAATAGGGACTCAAATCAAATAATTTTTTTGTGAACCTCTTTGTAAACCACTCTATCACCATGCACGATTTACTGCATCAAATCCGGTATTTGAAAAACTAAACCATATCTGAAGGAGCGGCGTGAGAAACAGAAATTGTCAGAATTGTCAACATGTTTGCTTTTGTCGCTTGTAGACTTACTCACAGTGGAAGGAGTAACTAAAACTTTACGAGTACTATTAGCACTGTAAAATGTTACTCAAGTAGAAGTAAAAGTCTGACTTGGAGAACTACAAGAAATGATAGTCTGTAACATTCTGGGGGTGGAACATTAACTGCATGATTCCGTGAAAACAGAAAGTTAAAACCCATTCTCGTATCTTTATGCCATACAGAAGAATATTAAAGCCAAATTAGCAACATTTCCATGGAGACAAGCAGGTGGAGGCGCTCCCTCAGGCCAAATAAGAGTCATGGTTGTGGAGATGCAAGTAGTTTTCATTAGACAACATGTAGTGCGGGCCCACCAAGATCATCTGTACCCAGGGCCCAGAATTTGGTGCTACACTCCTGGACGCATGTTTTCCTCTGTTTTTCAGTGCTACAAAACATCCATAATGAAACAAACATGCTTTCATTGTAGTCTGTCTTTTGGCAAAAAGTTACATACTGGGGCTTTGGAAGAAGTTGGAAAAAATACAGTTGAAAGGCCAACTTCATCAACCCTACTTTGACAATTTGTTTTTGTTGTTAAGCAGACGTGTTTGCTAACTTGTCACCAATTTGTACTTTTATTATGTCCCATTTTTCCATGAGATATCACTGACCTTCCTTTTCTTTCCAACCCCTTTTGCATTCATCCATAGCCCACCCCATGTGCTCTCTGAAGGGGCTTTCCGCACAGGCTCCATCATATGCCCGGTCCCCATGGCTTACTATTAAGTTGTTAGTATTTTCAGTAGGAAAGTATTCTGACATTGTTTTGTAAATATAAATGAGCGGTTATTTATGGCCGCTCTGACAGATTTACACAGTACAGTGAGTGCTTCTGACATCAATCTGTCACTATGATGACTCAGGCTGTCGTTGGGTCTTGGCACACAGGCTAAATAGTTCCATCATTTCCTCCTGGTTCAAAGCTTAGATTCGCAACTAAAGCTGGTACTGTGGGCGTGTGGGCTACTTTCAATGGAATTCATGTGCTATTCTAATCCGTGTCTTTGAATAGGTGTTTGCTGTGGGTGGTCAACAGTTGAATTCCACAAAATGTTAGGCAATCCCAAGCCAAGAGTGTTTTTTTTTCTCTCTCTCTCGCTCTCTCTCTTCAGGGAGGGCATCCGCAGTAAAGATGCTACTCTTGGTAACTTATAAAATGTGTTATAATTTTTGTAATGAGATTTCAGCTTAAAGCCACAATATGTAACTTTTTAGCCAAAAAATAGACTAAAGGACAGGCATGCTTTTTCAATTTGGTTATATTTATTGAAAAACATGTGTCCTTACATTGAGCGGGCTTGCAGCTCCACAAACCTGACTCTTACTTGGCCTGGAGGAGGGCCTCCTCCTGCTTGTTTCCATGGAAATTTTGTTTTTTTGGCTATAATCTTCCAAAGTATGTCATAAAACTTGTATATCGCCATTCCAAAGTAAGTTTCTAACTTCCTATTTCCATGGAATCATGCAGGTGACTGTACCTTTAATGGGAAAAAATGAAAGCAAAATACTTTATTGCACTTATGTGGTTTATTCATAACTTTCTTAGCAGTTTCTTTTGGTGCATTTTCCACACTTGTTTTTGGTGACATTTTCTGTAGCAGCGAATGACCACTATAATAAACAACAGTCCCCATTGGTTGTCTTGCTAACAAAGTTTTTTTTAATATAATGGTTCACATGCACTCTACTGCTGCCTAAAAACTAAACAAAAGTGAAATGATCCATCAGAAGACTAAAACAAAATATGGTTTATATTTCTTACTTAATGGACCAAACATTACTGGCATCAAATAATAGACACTCAAACATGCCATTTTCCTTTCGACTTGGTAGCCTATTTGTGTAATGGAGTCATATCCAAATCTTTAAATGTGCTGTACCTTTTACTGTCTCAAAAATGTGAAAAACCAAACTTGTTCATTTTAAACGGTTTGCAGTGGTCCAAAGTTATTTCTCACTTCCTTTATCCATTCCGATCATCCCACCCTATCCTTATTCACCGCAATGAGTTTATTAAGTGCTTTTTAAGTGCTTTCCGCAGCTCCTAGAGACCAGTGCAGAGTTTTGCTGTGACGGTAAAGCTACCAACAAGTAGAATGCTAACAGGCACTTCCTGATATCAGACAATAAAACGCTTTATAATTAGATACATGTGTGAGTGCAGGGCCTTTAATCTTTCCAAAAAAGTTGTCTAAACCTGTGTTGTTTATATTATCTCTTTGTAACTGCAAGTTAAAATGTGAAATTCAGTTTCATTGCAGTTGCACCAATGCACACGAGTAGAACATGACTTCAAAGGGTGCATATACTAATGATTAAATTTACACAACAATACATGCCAACAGTTCACTTGTATTCAAGACTTTCTCAACATAGTTCTCAGCGGATGGCCTGGCTACTGTATAAAGTTTCTCAAAATCTTCAAATTCAGTATTCCACTGAGAATTTAATATTTCACTATTTATACTATTCTACTTTCTCAGCTTTCCTTATCAGACAAACAACATGAACTTGTGACCTCTGTGCTTTTCAAACTCGATCATCTGGTTCCTAGCATTAGCATAGCAATCGCATATTTACCATTTCCTGTCTGTTACTTGGCCTTTTGATCCTGTCACTTTGTAGTCGGAGCAGCACTAATTCTTTGAAGGAAATGCATTGCTCTTTTTCCATTATCCATGCATGCTAACTTCTAACGCCTGCATAACTAGCATAACACACATCTTAACAAAACGCCTACTGTAACCAAAAGACATCTATTTCAGCTAGCAAGTTGTCACGCAGTTGCCATTTCATCTGAGTTGATTTATTGTCTCTCATTTGCATTCTTGCTTCTCATACTGCTAATGGGCCGTAAATCTTGTGTAGATAAGGTCTATACTGAAGAACAGGCTGCATAAATCAATTTCAATAACAGCCTCCGCCCCTTTAAGACACATGCAAATTACAAGCTAGCTAGCCTGCTCTCTTCTACTGTTAGCTTGAATGGAAAAGGTTGCGCTGGGTTAAGCATGTGTCAAAAGCCCTATTTGTTTTGGCATTGGCGCTAACATATGGCAGGAGCGCTGGTTTCTCTCATTCGCAGCTGCAGAAATGCCACAAAGGAACATTGGAGTCAAATGAATGGTTACCAAACAGATGTAATTTGCTGTTTAAAAACAGCTCTGCGTATCCTAACCTCACAGTTATGTGTCTTGCTGGTTGACTAATTACCTTCAACTATGTGAAATCTTTCTAGCAATAACATTTGATGTAACAGAACGCTGGCGGCCAAGGCACAGATCATTTCGGCGTTTGGGGTGTTTGAGTGAGTTATTAAGTGTACATGTGGAATAGTGAGAAGCAGGGCCAAAGAGGGCTGTCTGAAGCCCTTAACTTCACAGTGCTGAGAGTAAGGGCCATAAACGTCAGGGAGACGGCCCACGCCATATGTCCAGCAACAAATGTGTTCTACGGTAATGGTTATTCATTAGATTAAAACAAGACATGTTGTGCTTTTTATTTCATAGAAAACCACAAAAGGCCTATTGATCTAAAACAGCCTCATAATAGAATGAGCTCCTTTAACTTTCTGTTCAAAATTACACTGATAATTGATGTAACATTTTTGAACATTTATGAGTGGTCCTGAGGCTGAATCTTTCAAATCACAACTATGTACAAGCAGTGGACAGTCTCAACAACAAGGATATACAGAGTCACGCAAAAATGCATGAAATACAAACTGCAACTTTGAGCAAACTCATGATGATGGTGAACCACTGGGCTATAACATGTTTAAAATACTTTTACTCTGTGGGGCTCAAAACACCACAATCTACTTTGTGATGTCATTAGGTGGTTATCCAGAAAATGCTCTATGTTTTGTAATCGTGGAAGTATAATAAAATCTGGAAGGTGAACCCAAGACGGCATTGTATTGTTTTCTTTTGTCTAATTTTTTTTTAAATTTGACACAAATTTATAAAAAAAAACAAACAAAAACATTAACGCAACATAAAAGGGTAACAGTTAACAAACACTTCATGAACATTAATAGGCATGTTAACATTCACACACATCACAATCACCTGATGGGCCGGGTCACACAGGACCTGATGGGCCGGGTCACACAGGACCTGACGGGCCGGGTCACACAGGCAAGACCGGTGTGGAGGACAATGCTGCACTTTACTGAACGTTTTTGGGGTTTTTTCTATCCTTTTCAATGGCCCGTGCTCATTGGCGCATGAGCCCAAAAATAATTTCCTCTTCCACATTACTTCCTCAATACGGGCTAGCGCCTCCCACTTGATCCCATGTGATTGGTTCTAACCAATCAGCGCGATGGCAGCTAGAACAGGGCTAGTGCGGGCTCTGAGCGGGGCTAGCATAAATCTTACAAAGCAAATTTTTAGGCGTTTTGAGGATTTCAGATTTTTAAATGTTCATATAGGTGGGTTAGGGTTAGTCGGCCAAAGATTTGTAAAACATTGATTATGACATATTATTCTTTTGTCATGTTTAATATTCACAAGTCCTAGGAATTACCTCAATACTCCTTAGTTTTTTAACATTATCTTGAAGTAGTGTGTTAACTTGAGTACACATTTGAATTACACTTTCAGTAACAACATGACATGACTCCATAAAGAATCTGATTTAGTCCTGTCTCCACGTCCAAACTGTTCTGTTGCTTTTGCACGTTCTACTGTTTTGACTGCAGCCTATTATTGAAGTTACTGTGAAATGTTCCCTGTATTACACTATCGATATTAAACCCAGATAAACCCTGCTGACCCCTGCTGCCTGCTGTTCCCTCCGTCCAAACCAGTGGCCTGTCTAACTTCATTCTTCTGAGAAAAGAGAAAAGCAGAGAGCCCTCAAATTAAATTACAAGCTCTTTGACTGAACCATTTTACAAGAACGTGGTTTGATGTTTGTTAAAAGCATGACCGGCTCAAAGGCTGTTGTGAAACTTGCAGAACATTAGAATTTGCAGTGGCTTTTTGGCTTTGTGTTTGCAGGGTTATGACCGGGCTATGGAGGGCAAAAGTCATGAACTGAGACTCAGACACATGTTTAACAGGGAGGAGTTTCAGATTTGCGTAGAGAAAATGTGGTCCTCCAAAAAGGTAGGGAAGACCTGTGGATTAGGGTGAAAAACAAAACATACTGTGCTTTTTAACTGTATTTAGTAATCAGCTGTCTCAAAGTAGACCTTTATTTTATATTTTGTTCATAGAAAAACACAAAAGGCCTATTGATCTAATACAACTTCATAACAGAATGAGGTCCATTGACTTCCTGTTCAAAACTGCAAAACTTATGTAACATTTTTGAACATTTATGCGTGACCGTGAGTCTGAAGTTTTCACATCACAACTATGTACAAGCAGTGGGGACAGGGGATTCAAGTCTCAAAAACAAGGCTACACAGAATCACTCAAACACGCATGAAAAATAAACTTCAGCTTTGAACAAGCTCATGATGAAGGTGAACCATTTGGCTGTAACGCGGTTAAAATACTTTCAAGCAGTAAAATCTTTGAATAATCCTACATATTTAAACCCTCTCCCTTTCTGGGGCTCAAAACGCTTCGATCCAGTTTCTGATGTCATTAGGTGGTAATTGAGGAAGTGCTCCATGTTTTGTAAGTCGATACCATGGAAGTATAATCAAATCTGGAAGGTGAACCCAAGATGGCGTCGTATTGTTTTCACTTTCTCGAATCTAATGTCCCACAAATTGAGGGTTTGTCCCACCATTTCATAAACTACAAATGTATTATTTAATATTTTTCATAAATCTACACTGTAAGACCATATCATAAACCAAGCTACTTATAGACCATTAAAAAACCTATTAGCCCCACAGTGTCCTGGTTTGACACCTTTAAACATACAAGTTCTATACTGAGATGTGCATAAAGTCATGACAGTCTTACCTTGATTTCCAGTTCTTCTTACCTTCTGTTCGAATGCACGGAATAAGGGTCTGTTTCCAAACCATCCAATTTAATGACAATCCGATCACAACTGTTTATTTTTAATGTGGAAGACAAAAAATATCCACGCACGTAACATTTATACATTTTACACAAAAGCTTAAAGCGCAGGTAAAGGTAGTTATACATTTTGTTACATTTTCCATTTACAACAAAGTAGCAAGGGTAAAAATGATAGACAGGATACAACACATTAATTTAGCCACAAACTGTATTTTTATTATCAAAGCATGTTAGTTGGCTGTTGTGATTGGCTTAAACTCCTCCAAAAGTCCTTCCTCTTCCTGAACAATTTCAACAGGGGCCATTTCCTCAGTATTACAAAGCTGACCTTACACTTTTTAAGCAGCCTATTTTGTTTTATCACGAATCAACCGTTTCTCTGATTGATTAACCCCCCTGTCTTTGACACTCATCGAAAACTGTGGGGACAGTTCCAGACTGCAGGCTACGTCTTTGTAAAGTATCATAAAACCACGTAGTCGTCGTTGGCCAGGCAGATTTCAATCCAGGAGATGAAGAGGCAGATTATTTTGCTCCTGAAAGCTAGGAAATTAGGTCTCCCTGGTTGGAATTACATTACATCTTTTTATAGAATTTCGAACTGTAAACCAGATCCATGTGTTATAACGCTCACAGTTTGACAGTTTTCAAAAATAACTCCAAAGTGGGTTAGAATGAAATCGCTAAATCAGCCTACTAATAAACCAGCACTACATTTTTGCCCCTCCAATAAACCGACAACCATAAATTTCCCAGACACTAAAACTCAAATCCATGACAAACATTTGCTCTTGTTTCTGAAGAATAACAGGTTTACGCATTTACGCCCAGGCACTCAGCAGTTCCCAGAGCAGGCAGCGGAGGGGCTTAATACTTTACAAGGGAGAACAAATTACAGACTGTTCTAAGTATGCACACATGTGTAGTTGTGTCGGAGTTATTGGCACTGGCAGGCTGCATTAAAGTGTCATTATAAGAACCGACCGCCTGTTGACAAGCCTCATTTGACCCTGTCGCAGTCCCGAGCTCTGCGCTACCTCCAGTTCTAATCACCTGCTTTTACTTTAGCGTTTGCCTGCACCTCAAACTTTTGTGGTAACCGCAGAATGCCAAGTGGATCGAGATGTACGCCAAGAAACCAAAAGAGAGAGGAGACGAGGAGGAGGTTTCGTGATTGGATTCCAGGTTATTTCCCAAAGATCGTAGACGGATAATGAAAGGTTGTGTCTCCACAGGCCAATGTTGTAAATATGTGTTTCATTACCAAAACATAGTATTAACGATATTGCAGAGGTTTATATGATACTTGCAAATGGGGTTTGATGTTTTTTTTTTTTCTCTCGTGGTCATGAGCTATTTGGTTCTAGATGTTGCTGTCATAGCAAACAACCTCTCTGATTATTTTCAAAATTATTAATCACTCGTCATGTTATTACACTAACATTTACACAGGGCACATGGGTAAAGTGTCTTGCCCATAGCCATAAAGGCAGAGCACCAATGCCAATATTCCTGATTCATTTATTTCAATACTGGCCTAAAACTGTCATTTTGCCCTCCACTGGTTATTCTCACTTTGTCGTGTATTTTGGTCTAGTACAACGTGTAAGAACTGCAGTCTGTGCAAACTACATTGGAAAGTACATTGGTGGAACTATACATTTTAACATTTAAAAACTGTTCATGTGAAATCTGTTCCAATCTAGTCATTTCACTTTTTGGTTCCACATATACTCCATGTAAGCATCTAGGGTTGCACTACTACTACTATACCTGATTTTTAATGAAAGAACATTTTAAACGGTTCCCAACATCCTAATTATTCTTTTTTACAACTTTCAGTGGACAGAGCTCAATGTCGTTGAAGTAAGGCTAACAACAACTAGCATGCTAAAAGCACACTTACTGGTTTGTGCACAGTGGTCTCATTTCTACCCTAAGAACTTTTTTATATTGCATCTGTCCGAAAGCAAAATAATTTTTACTCTATCACATTAAACACATTATGTAAAAAGTAGCAGTAAAAGCTGTAGTACATGCTGAAAATAAAGACATACTTGTATATCTGCTTTTTGACTAGTGCTAATTTAACACAGGTCAAAGTTAATAAAAGAAATATGACTTTTCAGTATCTTTTTAAGCTAAAACAAAGAAAATCTAACTGAAAGACTTTGACTGGTGACGCGAACAAGCCCCAGAAATCTGTATTGTCATGAAAGCGCTTTGTGAATACCGCTGTAGGGATGCACTCACTGTTGTAGCGGGTGACTTTCAGCTCTAACACTTACACAGAGGAGGCCCCCAGGCACCTCACAAACTTCCTGTTACTGCTCCAGGACCCTCTCCACACTTCTTAGCTTGTTCTCACTCAACGCAGGAACGCACCGAATGAAGACAGTGACTTGAAAGGCTTCTGTGTTTCCCATCATGCTCTGTAAACAGCCTGCTCAGATCCTGCTGGCGGGGGGTCCCATAGCATTAGCAGGGGCCACGGGGTCTTACACACTGCCCCCCACACAACCCCTCTAAAAGAAGACTTGAATCACAAAAATAAAGTTGCTGATCTCCTCCTCCCCTCAGCGCCCTTGTCTTTGGTTCTAGTTCCTCTCTTGTTGCTTCTTCATGTGTTTCAAAGGGCGCGTCTCTGAAAAAACTTCCTCACGCTCCGCAGCCTTCAAAGACCGGTGTTGTTGTTAAGAAAACACTTTTAACTAAAGGGTTTTTCGACCTGACTAAATTAGCAATGCTATCTCAGTGGGCTTCCCTCTCAGGTTTTGGTCCATGTTACTGCAGGGAGTTACTTCAACCACAATTTAGTATCAGCCAAACTAGCATTTCTTCTTCACTACAGCTGGACCAGGTTTTATATTTAGCTTGAAAAAGTGATGTTTCTGACAAGCATGATTACCTCACGCGGAAATCTGTCTATATGCATTTAAATGGCCCATATTCAACTATTTTCTGATTTTGTTTCCTCATCACAAACATACCTGAAGTTATGTTTTGTTTCATTCACACATGTTTAACACACCTGCATATTTAGGGTAGAGTTCTTCTCTCAAACACAAAACACTCTGTTCCACTTTATGATGTCATATGGTAATACAGGTCCATTTGATATAAATCGTGTATGTGGAAACTTTTACAACTCAATTTGACTTGTTAAGAACCAAACGAAATCCATGGAAATATTACGAGACCTGGAAGATGAATCAAAGATGGCGTCGACCTGGAAGTTGGCCTGTGCACGGTGCCAAAAATGTTTTTCTTTTTCTTCTTGATACGGACTAGCGTTACCGCCATGTGATGACAGAAATGTGACTGCGTGATTGGTTCTGGCCAATCAGCTCAATGGCAGACAGAGCGGAGCTAGCATGACTGAGACTAGGCCAAATCTTACAAAGTTAACTTTTAGGTGCTTTGAGGATTTAAGTGTATGTTGTGAACTTAAATGATCAAAACATGGCCCATAATTAAACATGTAACTTTTAGGTGCTTTGAGGATTTAACTGTATGTTGTGAACTTAAATCATCATTTAACATTTAATATTTTTATAATATATAGCCTAGAGTAGCTAGTGGAGGCTAATAGTATTGTAGAAACACTATTTTACTGTTATCCTCCAAAGAATTAAAATATATAAGAATAAGGAATAAGTTACATGCGTGACACTGAAACAAAGCAAAGGATCATGGTTTATGTAGTTCTCTCTCCTTTTTAACATGCTGCTGCAACAAAACAATGAATTTGAGCTTGTAATTCAAAATATTGTACAGCCACGTTTGGTTTTTGCTAACTGACGTCACGCAGGGCAGTCAGAGCAGATATCGCATGGATAGTTGTCGCCAGACTGGTTCTGTCTAAAGGTGTTTCCATGTCGTTTCAGAGACTTGCTGCAGACAGACGGTTTTTAATTACAACTCAAAGCTCAAACATTTGAGCATTTATTGCGTGTTTCCTTTGGAGTTTACATTAGCAACTAGAGCAAATATGGCAGCAGGTGGCAAAAAAAACATTGTGAGATTTTTTAAACTGCGCTGTCACAATCCAACAGTCATTGCTACATCTCTAGTGATTATGTTTTTTTACTTATAAACTTTTCATTCCCCTATCTCAAGGATTTCCAAACACAAAAAAATCCTTGGAAACAAAGTTGCAAACGAGGCAACAGGAGACATGGCAGGAGAACAAGCGTGCAAAAGGACAGCAGCGAGTTATTAGTCAAGAGACAGCTTCCTCTGAATGTGAGAACGTAATTGTCAGGCCTCTCCTCTCCGGCTTTACCCGCTCTCCAGCTCTCATCCTCCGCTGATCAAAGGCGGCTCGCACAGATAGATTTCCCCTCGCAGACAATGCCTCCTCTCAAGGTGCTGTCAGGTTCCCTTCTTTGCTTTAATTTCATCTCTTAAACTTTTTTTTTTAATCCTCGTACCCCCTGCATCTCCCCCCGCTCCTGGCTTTGTGCGGGTTGACAGCTGTGACACTTTGTTGCCGGGAGGGACTTGCGAGGAGAGGAGCTAGGTGCAGTTGTACAAAGCATTGCCGCCCGGTGCTTTCCTCGCTCCTGTGTCAGTCAAAACAGAGCACACACACACATCCACACGTTTCCGCGGTGACACGCCCGGCTGCCAGAGCAACAATGGAGCGGCAGACTTTAGGAGAGACACGCTGTCCGACATGACAGACGCATGCAAATACAGTCAAAATGGTGTTGAGTGAGAAGTTGAATAAGACTGGTGGATGGCTGCGTTGTGTTATTGTAAGAGTTGGGTTTGAGGGAGGCACGTGGCATGGCCAAAGTTTGAATGTACTTTCTTATTCTGGCAACACTCACAATACAGTTCCAATACAATAGGTGTACATTAGTGCTACCATCTCCAGCTCAAAGTGTATACCATCAGTGTGAGCTAGCATGCCGAAAGTTTATTTTTGTTACGTACTTTTGTAGTACTTCCTCATAGTGAAATATATCCTTTACATTTGACCCAGACTTAAACGAGTGCCTCTGGACAATCTTTCAGAAGCAGTGGACAACCGCCGAACCTGGGAACCCACATCCAAAGAAGGAAAAGGGCTTAGGACCACCTGTCTGGAGGATTGATATACTGCACATATGCATATTGTTACTTTTCTGGAGATGTTCGAATGCTATTCTGTCTATGCTTTTCATATCTGGAACTATAAGGCACTAGAAACAACAACGAGATGTAACATGGGTGACACATTCAAATCCAGTCAAGAACAAAGGTAAACGATAAGTTGGGTGGAAGTAAGTTGGAAGTTTCTGCAGGTAATTGCTAGATATTAGGCAAAAATTACTGTTACCATTACTGTTTTCTTAAGCTAATGCTGGTTCTATGCTATGTGTAAAACTCATTGAATGCTGACTAAAACCTTGCTATTATAACAGGACAACCTACACAACCTACACCCAAAGAAGGCAATGTGACAGCTATCAATATTGCAGTGTGGGATAGGCTATAGGCAGCCCAAAGAACCATGCTAGCATCGGTCAAACACACATTTCAGGCAAGGTGACACTTCTCCTGTCATAGCCAACAATGCAAGCGCTGCTGCATTTCCTCCCATCGCCACGGAGACATGACAGACACCTTGACCTAGCGTTTGTTGTTTGAGCCTTCGGAGGTGGTGAGTGGGGCTAGGCTGTCTCACATCGCATAATCCCAGACGAGAGCGCTGCAGACAGGGCCGCGGAATGACAGACAGGACCCTGACAGGAGCTGACAACCCCCCTGTCGCCCCAGGCAGACGAGGAGACCAAACCAAAGAAGTTTCTCCCCACGGCTACAACTACCCCACCGTCGGACGCAAAGCTAATCCTCCGAAAGTTCACACACATAAGAAGAGAAGCAGGTGACGCTAGGGCAAAGGATGAAGCAGGGAATCATTTAATTTTCTCAAAGTGAAAAAGATGATGAGGACACTTTGGCCTGGAGGGAAACGGATTGAGTTTTGAAACATTAATTACGCCTTTAAAGTTTCCCTGCCCTCCTCTCCACCTGTCAGTCTGTCTTTATTAAGCCGCTACCAGGCCGCTCTGAGCATGCCCAGTCGCAGTGTGTTCCTCTGCAGGTAGCTAGGAGCGACGTAGAGGCAAATGTTGGAATCTTTTTAACAAGGCATCGCACATTGCACTTATCATGGGGAAGCTAGCGTTGACGAAGCTTGCAAATACGTTGAGCATAGTCATAACATTTGTGGTGATTTACTAGATAGGCTATTATGTATTTGTTCTAGATTTTTCCCCCTTTTTTAACCAAATTAATATTTTTGGATTTTATTGGAATATATTGACAGCATATGCTTTCACGTTCACAGATTTTAATGGAAAAAAAATCAGTGTTCTTTGTGCACTACATTTGCTTGGGCATAGTCAGGAAGACTGTACATCTCCTCATTTGTTTATTGACCTTTAGTTAACCAGGATAATCCCGTTGAGATTAAGAACTGGAAACCAGAGCACCTAGAGGAAAACTACACAGACACGTAGAGAACATGCAAACTCCACAAAAGCAGACCCACGCTACTCGGAAGTCGAACCCAAGAACCTCTTACTGTGAGGCTGAAGAACTTAACATTTCACTACCATTCCTACCACATGTCATCTGTTTGTTGCTGTCAGCCAATTACAACTTTCTACCTTTGAGTTTTTCTATTCATTACACCACATTCAGTAATCGATGTCTATTTAAAAACATTACGCTAAGTTCTACTGGAGCAACATTCTTCAACATTCTTGTGTAGTTCTCAGTCAGTCAGTGTTATGTTTTTTGGCAGCTGGCTCTGTGTACTCAGAATTGTTAGGAAAGATTTTTTTTATTTTGTTTTTCTTGTCCAACATGACTTACCAAATTTTCACAAGCCCCAGTTTTGTGTTCTCAAGGTCCTATAGATAATGAATGTTTTTATTATGTATATGCCTTATACCCCCTTCCTTTTTGAAGTTCACAGTAGGGCCTTTAATTGTTTAGTCAATTAATTGGTTGATGGAGCCTTCGGCCAAAATGTTTATTATCTGACTAATTATTTTATTCAGATCATAAGGAATTATATGCAAAACAGCAGAAACAAGGTTTAACCGCGCCCCCTTTTAGTTGATAAATCGATCGGTAGAGATGCTGTTAGTTGACCAAGAATTTCTTTAGTTGATGACAGCCCTAGTTCACAGTGACATAACATCAAATGTCAAAAAACATTGTTAGTATGCAGATAAATGCAGTACTATACCAGCATATTTGACTTGCAACCAATATACTGTAAAAAATTATCAGTTATGGCATATAGGGGATATCTTTTGGAGTATTTCCAATGAAAATACTATATATTCTGCCTCCATGCACATACACCATCACTGCCAATCATATCAACATTTTGGTACCGCTTTAAGTTAAACCCCCTTAAACTTCTATTTACATTCATTATAAAGCCACTTCTCATGATTTATTCAGGACTGTCCGCGGCGAGGTGATGAGTACTATTTCACATAAAATATCTTCGGTTCCCAGTCAGTGCTCTCCGACACATGAGGAGCTGTCAGCACGTTTGCTAATGTACCCAAATGAGTGTAGATCCTTCCCATTCCACTATACGGACCCCCCTCTCTGCCCCCCCCACCAGCCTCGGTGAATAGGCAACCAGCTGGGTGCCATAAAACCACCGGCGGCACACACTAACCTTGAGAGCAAAGTGTCAGGGCTTAAAGGATGATGGGTTTGTCTTTGATGAGCGAAGGTGTCTCATCTCACACCTTGTCTTCAAACTTCCAAGTGAAAAAAAAAGAAAAACGAAGGGGGCCACTGTGCTGGGGATATTAGGCTGTCAGTGGGGTGACAGGCTTAGCACAATAGGGGAGGTATAACCAGGGAGAATATATTGAAAGAGTCAAAGGGTCGACTAGCACAAGTCACATGCTATTAAGCTCACGCTGGTTCATTTTAAAGCAGTACATTGTAAGTTTGGCTCGCTCTCCCTGTCCCCATTTGGAACACAAGTGAAAATTCTAACAGCCATAGCAACAGCAGTATTGTGGAGTAGTGGAGCAGTAACACTATTGTAAGTTAATTTACTTAAAATCTATTTAGAACCGAAATAATGAAAAAGATTTGAAATTGAAATAATCTCTCAAAAACGGTGTTAGCATTAGCATTTTCCTTGGCAAACACCAATGCTGTGTTACAATGAGCTCATGGAGTGACAAACCCTCTTCCAAATATTCGCCTTAATATTAAATGTAACCATAGGGAAATAAGGTCCATTCGTCAAGATAGTCCAAGTTTCCTTGTCGGTTGGGATTGCTGATTACTTGATGGAATCATTCTGACTTTTGTAATCATAATGTTACAGATGTGTCTTGTTAGCTTCATGGGAAAATTGTCATTTTAGTAATGCATGTCAAGAAAACTTTAACAGTTATCCATCATTCCCCATATCTTGATTCAGTATCCAAGAGTACCGAGCTGTAGGATTTAACCCCCTGTGGATGGATTAAGCTGATGTGGGAAACCGGACAAAACTCACATGCAAAATCTGAGGGGTAAAGCCCTCAAGCCGTGGAAATTGAACCCAGGATCTTCTTGCTATGAAGCTGGTACCAAAACCAATGGGCTGCCTCTGATCTGGAAAGGTGTCGATTTCTGCCCCCTTAAAAGTCTGAGAGCCTTTAAGAAATTCCAAAAATGTCTCAAAAGTTATAAATTCTACATTCATACTGCTGCCTTACCTTTACAAAAAGTCTTCCAAGTCTTCGCCAAACTCCGAAACCAAACCATTTCTCTGCACGTCCAATTGGTTGTTTACAGTTCCACTTCTTGTGTCGCTTTCAAAGACTCCTGTTCCAAACTTTGGCTTCTCCTGCAGCTCCTAAAGAAGTCAGGATCAAGAGCTTTGTTATTTTGAGTTCTACCCTGAAGGCAGCGCTGGGTTAAAAGCCTTACCATTTCAAATCCGCCATGTGATGTTATTGGAGTGGTGAGGATCGCGTAGTACACTTTTTTGCGCACGTATTTCGCCTCCATCAAAGTATATGTTCGCATAGCGTGTCGTCAACACTGCAAAACAACGCATTAGAATGATTGACAGCTCCAATAGTGTGCTAGCTTGATTGACGCTTATCTTATTTGACGTGGGGAGAAATTAAGCAAGAGAAAAAATTGTGTTGCGTCTTGACAACCCCTCTTTCCATCATTTTTACACACCATTGCCGACTTTTCATTTCTCACTCTGGCGAAATCCTCTTTGATTGGAGATCCCAACAGTCCCGCCAAATGACAGATAATCCTTAGGAGTTTATCACTAAAGCTTCTTCTCCGTATTTTGTGGCGCAGCGTGTATGAAGTGCCGTGTTTTGTCGATATGATCTGATTTGTGAGCAGGGCAAGCTACACATCCGTGAATAGAATTTCATCATCAAAGCAGCCATTTACATACAGTGGGGTTAGAAACGAAGATACAGGGACTTAAGTTAAATCGGTTCGCCTATGCAATCAACATAAAATGGTTAAATGTACATATAAAATAGGCCCAGTGTAGATACAGAAGTAGACTAACCTTAAATATATATATACATTCTTAACTACTTGGACTGGTTTTGTATCAGTTTTGTTTATTTCAAGCTAGAAGTGTCTTTATATTCATACCCCATTTAAATTTCTGCAAATACATTGCAATGTATTATTTTATCCAACATTGTATGGAATATTAGCCTAAACAGTGTCAATTCATAAGTAATTCAAAAATTCTTGCATGATAGAAAATGTAGCGCACCATTGGGTTTAATGGCTTTCACAGGAAGTCAAAATGGAACCACCAAACCTTCTGAGACAACTTTTGCCCAATATTTTGTGTCGCAACAATTCCCATTAATCTATATCACAATCATATCTACAACACAAGCAACTGAATGGCTTGTAAAAAATTTTCTCCACTTTATGCTACTGCCCTTTATAACTGCGCGGAATGTAAATTGTAACAAAATAGATTAGAATGACATAAAAAATTCTGCTTTAAATTTGACTTCTATGGGGTGTTAACTGCTAACACATAACATATTTAGATCACCATGTTTCCTTTTATTGTTTTTGAAAATGCTATATTCTCTGAAAGCAATGTATTAACAGTTTCACTTTCATTTTTGGCGCTCTGAGGTGGTACAGTTCTCTATCATAGGAGGCTTCGAGAGGTCGCTAAATTACTAAAAAATGCACGGATGACATCTAAAACCTCTACAGGCATGTTTTTGATGAGGTAACACCGTTATAACATTTTGTGGCATGCCAAACTAATATTTGGTGACACTGATTGACAACCACTCACACACATTAACCATATTCCATTTACCCAAAAATCCAGACGTATCTTTTTTCAGTTATTTCAAAGCTTTTTCACAACCTTTTAATCTGTCAGCTCTGTCAAACATCTATCAAGTAAAATTTAATCATAAAACTATTTGTAAGCCCACACCTGTTGTTCCCATTTGATCTCTAGATGTCACAATAAGTGTTTAGTGCTTGCTGAAAGATGCCGAAGCCGCTAGCAATCACAACACAATAGACGCCACTGTGAAAATGACTGACGTGGCGGGCTTTGAAGTCTCACCTATAATTTACCTTTGTGACTCAATTATACCTATTAGAATTGGGGAACATGTTTTGTACATAATACCCAATCATAAGCGGCTATAATTTATTGTTGTCAGTTCAGGAGCAGCGAGGCACGACATCGCGGTTTGGCAGGAAGCTTCAAAAGGGAGCGACGGTGATGACAAATGCGGGCGGTGAGAAAATTCAAAAAGGTGGGTTAGTCTCTGAAAGCCGTGCCTATATAATGGCGTTGCTTCAGGCAGGATTCTGATCCGAGCTACAGGAAGAAAGAAAGGACAAAAAGAGTGGAAAGAGCGGTATTGTTTTGAATGTGCAACGACACTGTTAAAACTCTATCTTTTGTATGGCTTTCAATACCGTCCCACTCATCAGTTCTACACCTGCACAGAACATGAAGAGATGGGTTTCTTCCCTTAGGGTCAACTGTAAATCTGTCTTAAACTTAGCATTTTCATTTTGTTTCAAACATCTAAAACGTTTGGTAGTTCTCTTACTGTTAAATACTGTTGTCACGATACTAAAACTTCAAACTCAAATTTGATACTAAGGAATAGACTCCATACTCTTTCTTTAGACAATAGACCCAAAAAAAAAAAAAATATATATATATAGATAGATATTTTGATTACCCTACGATATATATTTAATTTTTTTTTGCATAGTAGGCTCCTTGCAAAAAGATGAGTGTACAGAAGATCCAGGCTGAGCAATCAAATGTAGACGATAATTTTGGATGTAGTTAAAGACACTGCACATTTTAAAAACATACAAATTTTGAAACTGCTTACAGTCATACCTTTTTCCTCACTTACCTTATGAATTCAGAGCATCTTAATTATTCACCGCAATGAGTTTATAAGTGCGTTTCACAACTTTCACATAAGTAGTTTTGTCGTCATGATAAAGCTAACAACAACTAGCATATTATCCGTGCACTTCCTGATATTCGGACAATAAAAATTTTTCTAATTACATGCTGACAGTACACAGGAGACTTATTTTGACCTCAAGAACTGCTTATACAATACCTGTACTGCGGCAAGACACATTTTGCTCAAATACATGGGAAAACATTTGGTACAGAGCCTTCAAAAAGTAAACTCAAAAAAGAAAAGTATACATCATTCATCATTTTCTGGTGTTAGTTATGTTTAGTTTGGGTTAGCATTTTCATGACCCCACCCGCCTTTTCTTTTGTGGAAAACCAGCCATAACAAATAAACAGGTGCTAGCTACAATTAAGATACGCCAAGTTATGCTAACGGCCTACTGAAAAGAAGGTTAACATTAGAACATATTTGGGAGTAGTTTGTATTACTTGAATTCAGTCACGCTTTCAGGCAAACCATACAATTTTTGTTACTCCTTTTTCCAGAGAACTGGTCAGACCAAAAGATGTTCAATGGCATCCAGTAATTTTTGCATTAGCACTAGAATAGAGTGACCGGGTTTCAAAATTAAAAACTGGGACACGCCCGGGTTGGGATAGAGGGTATAAATAAAATTGTAACATTGTCCATTCTCAACTCACTTGTGGGTCAGTATATAATCTGAGGGACTTTTTTTTGCATTAAGGTCATTTTCAAGCACGGTTTTCTGTATTTTGGCTAAACAAAGATAATATATTCCCCTCTTTACTGTTGACGGGATCAAATTGGTTAAAAGTAGGGACACTTGGGACATGTCTTGTATAAAAGTGGGAAAATCAGTTGTTTTGGATGAATCTGCTGGTACAGGAGATGTCTGGTCACCCTACACTAGAACTTTGTAGCTGTAATTGCTAATCAAAGCTGACAGCACCACGCTTGCAAACATAAATAAGCACCAACACATTTTTTTTTTGGCTAAGTTAGGAAATGCATTGGTCACAAGTTATTGGCACTTGTGAGCAATACATCTCCTAATTTAACTAACTTTAGTTAGAAAGTTAGTTTTTATTTTCCCTTTTAACATAATGGCCGAAAAACAATGAAACAAAAGCTAGTACGCGATGGAGGGACCATACCTTGCTGATCTAAAATGAGTGAGTACTTGCCTGACCAGCCAAAACTACATTCTTTTGTATTTCACAAAGACGAGTGGGCCTGGACGTGTCCTGTCTCCCTGATTTCCCATGGCCGTGACTGACAGGCGGATTACTCAGTAAGAGATATGCATAGTCCGTTTGTGTCAAAGCAAACATGGTGAATAAAAAAGAAAAAAAAAATAAAGCAGAGGACTGAAAACAGTTCAGATTTCTGCAGAATCAACAAATGAAACACTAAAATCTTATTTATCTCAGATAAAAGAAGTTATATATTTTTCTTCTGCATTTGAGAGACACTTTCTGCAAATTAGCAGCTGTGGTTGGACCGTCCCAACTTGGGACTGTGTTTGACGCTCTTTATGGTTTGGTTCCAGACCCTTCTGCATTCGAAACAGAATATCTGGAGGGACTGGCTGGTCAGGCAAAGTGAGTACACCCTTAAACAGATGTCATTTCGATGTTAATGAAGACAGCATATGCAGCAGTGGTCAGATTACATACAGTGCTCTCGAGTTGTGTTAATATTTGAGAGATTCAAATCACAACACCCCCAATGAAAATTCTTGCATCTACGAATTTCTATTCAAATTGTAGTCGTCCAGAGGTTCAGTTTTCCTGTCGTACATATAAACGTAGTGAGTCTCAAGCTTTGTATCAAATCCTTGTATCAGACAGGTGCTAGACTCCCAACTTCACAGTCTGTTTCCTCTGCACAAAGATAAAGGTACATTTGTTTATACTGCTGTTTGATCTACGAGGTATTGTGCCCCGGAGTACACTATCCTTATTGTAGCGTGCCACATGTGAGCATTCAAGCGCTCTAAAGAAAGAAGGGGGAGAGCGAGAGGGAGGGCCTGTTGTGTTGGATTTGCAGGCGAATGTGATTTATGCCCGGGAACTTTGATCTTTTAAAAGGCTCTGGGATTTTACACAACAATAATTCTCTTTGGCCTCACTTTAAATAAATGATGTGTCTGTGGCCAGTGTCCAACGTAGGTTTTTATAGACGCAGTGGGTCGGATACAGCCAAGAAAATACACAAGGCAGGACTGGAGCAATGTACAGAGGGATTGGAAGTCACAAAATGTTCTCTAAGGAACAGACATTAGCAAAATTGTTCACTTGTTGTAAAGATGCATTATGGAACTTTTCTGTTCGAGGGTCCGCCACCTGCTTATCTCACTGGAATTGTTAGTGCTTTACCTTGAATGCACCACGGTAAAGCATGTGCATTTGTCTATCTACTGTATGTAAAGAAAGACAAGTATGTAATGACAACAGGCAAAGTTACCAGTCAGACCTGCTCACAGTAAGAATGTATGTTTAAGGTATCAACATATGCTGTAGAACATTCTAGACAGACTAAACCATCTAAATAAAATCTCCATGGAGACAAGAAGGGGGAGAAGAATAGTTAAACAGTTCAACCTTGAAGCTAACTAATAGCGTATAGTAGTGAAATTGCATGAGCTAATTAATAAATGTTTCATCATTTCTACCATAGACTGCATAAAGAAGTGGACTAAGGGATTGTGCGTTTGACTACACTCAAATGAAGCTCAAATGAAATCGAGGCTAGCAGTTAAAAGGACAAATTTAGAGCCGAATTCCACATTTGGAATTCTGGCCACAAGTCTCATAGCAACCAAAGAACCAATCCTGAGTGAGGGTGTTGAAGTAATGCCCCTTCCCACCCACACTGTTGGTTTAGTAGGCAGCGGGTGCTTAGCAACACTGTCAAACCTGTTGCTAACGTTAGCAATAGCGACCTCAGGAAAAAAAGGTGCCTGATAGATCTGTAATTAATGTTAATATCTTCATTCATATCAATTATGGACAAAATAGCAAAATAAAAATGCCAGGATCATATAGAGCGGGTTAATACAAACATTTTAAGAACAAAATGACGAGCCTGATGAACAGTTTTCAATAAAAAGTGAATTGGAGTCGATGGAGCCAGAAGCGCGCCTATGCTCACTTCCTACTTGGAACGTGGCAGCTAGCGGGTTAACTGTGTCCATTTTTATATACAGTCTATGATTTGTACGCAATATATTTTTGTTAAAATATAATTTCTTAAAGCATGAATGCTTTGCAAAGAATGTAACTTTTTTTTAATCACCAGTAGCCTGAACTAAAGGCATATTTTTTTCATTATGGATGTTAATTATTGCACTGAAAAACAAAGAAAACATGTGTCCTTACTGTGTGGGCCTCTTCCTGCTTGTTTCCATGGAAATGTTGTTCCTTTGGATATAATATCCCACATTTTGGCAGAGAACATATCTATCAATGGAGAATAATGGTGTTGTTGAAAGTATGGTTGTAACTTTCTATTTCGATGCAATCATGCTGTTGACTTTCCACCTCCAGAAAGTTACATACCATCACGTTAATCAATCTATAACTTTTAGTATCTTTTTGTATATATGCAATGTTCCATCCACCTTGAAAAGCGGATTCCTCCTCTGTGTGATAAATAAAGTTCTATCTTATCTTATGTCGGTGTGTAACCTTAGTTAGCCTCTTCTTTAGTTCGTTGTTTACTTCCCACTTGTGAGGTCAAAGTTCACTTTGGGCACAGGGGACATGACCGCCTCAAGCATCCGCAGCAGAGCGCATGTGTCCTGTTGAACTTTTGACCTCTGGCTGGTGGGCGGACTTTTACAACATTGACACCACCACTAAACAACTTAAGGACTTGTTTTTGGATCAACAAGACATCTGGGTTTTCCATTATTTGGAATAAACAAAAGAGCTCAGAGGGGTAATAAAGTGTTGGGTCTCACACTGTTTGATGGTTTTATAGTTTTGTGAGATCATACAACGTTATTAGAATTTAATTAAGATCTGTTACGCAAAAAACACAATATAACAAAGCAATTATAGGCACAAGTTGTTCTTTCATTCGCAACATGCAAAACTCATAAGAAAATCTGTTCTTTATGTGTCCGGTGGAATCTAAAGTCAACTCTTATAGTGGCATTTAGTAAAACATTGGCTCCGTTGACATAAGAGTTGAAGAGAAGAGGCATGAGACTGGAGTTCTAATGCAGGAGAAGTTTATTTACCATCAGTACGGGACCCAGCACCCGGAGACATGAACCTTCAGGACATTGTGATAGCGTTGTCCAGTCTAGTCTGGTAATGCATCCGTTGTAGGGAGTATTATACCTCTGATGACGTAGGCTCATTTGTCTATCAAATACAGTTCTGTGTGCTGAGATAGGGGGTAGGTGAAAATAGAAATTTGTTGAGCACTCAAGCCTCAAATGGAGGACAATACAAGATTGCTAAATACATGATTCACTATAGTCTACAATACAACAAATATAATACAACTCTGTGTAAGCTAATGATACAAAGACCATTATAATACAGTTAAAAGTTGTTTTTGCAGAATGTGTATCCTTAAACAAAGGACTGTGTTAGAAGTTTTGGAATCCTGACCAGCAACTGCTGTCAACAAAAAGTGATGTATCATGGTCTAATAAGTCTTGCCGTAATAGCTGATGGTGATAAAAGTCTTCTCTGAGTGCTGTTTGACTTTTCCACTGCTCCTCAGCCTCCCACTCCACTCCATTTGTCCTCCATCATGTAAAATTACAGTACATTACTTTAACAAACCATAACCGTAAATCTGACCCTGGGACACTCTGATATATCGACACCCGTGGACACTTTCATTTTCCCCCGCCTGTCATTTAGCCTGCACTTAAAGGGACAGGCCGTTCTTTCAGGAGAAGAATTCCTCCCTGCAGGCTCAGAGAAATGGATGACCTTGGATTTGGTTTTAACCACAGCTCACACAAACACC